>JAODAL010015686.1:0-83016 GCA_025379985.1 Phyllomedusa bahiana | reverse complement strand
CAGTTATATGAAAAAGGGAAGAAAAGAACTCTGTGATATATAGGGTTATATGATTCAGGAGAGGAGCTGAGCTCTGTGATATATAGGGTTATATGATAGAGGAGAGAAGCTGAGCTCTGTGATATATAGGGTTACACAGGGGGCGTAACTACCGGGGTAGCAGACGTAACAGCTGCCACGGGGCTTGGGCCCCCATAGAACCAGGGCCCCGTGGCAGCTGCTACATCTGCTACCCCTGTAATGCCGCTCCTGTGCCCGCCCGCAGTGAACATCACAGTTCACTGCGGCGGGTGCGGAGCTGTGGGGCCCAGCACATGATACCTCTGAACGCCTAGGCCCTTTGACCCGAGCGTTCAAGGCAGCGCTGCCCGGTGGCCTCCGTTCTGCTGCTTTCCCTTATAGGCCTTAAGCCTTGAAGGGGTTATCTCACTACAAAGATTGCTTTTTATGTTAAAGATCTTGAAAAAAACGAGTCACTTTGCAATATATGTCCATTAACAGTATTCTACCGATTCTGAGATATCGCCTCTTGTATGGGCTGCATCAGCTCCTCAGGTCACTATAGCTACAGACCTGTTTGATCTATCCTGATAGGCTGCCAGCACTGGTTGCTATAGCTACAGACCTGGCTTCTACTGCACCCTAGTGGAAGCCAGTAAACACGCCCCTGAATTCAAAGTGAAACCAAGAAACCAGGACTGAGGTAAGATGAATCAATGTAGTAAGACAACTCCTTTAAGCCTAGCAGGTGCCAGCACTCAGTGATCATGTGGGTGGAGCGATGACGTCACATAACCACGCCGCCCGCACTGAGCACAGAGGCTGGAGCGCATAGCATCGAGGGAGCGTGGACCGAAGTAAATAAGCTATTTCTCATTTTAACTCCACTGCCTGCCTATCTAGCCGCTATAACCTGCCTATCTAGCCCCTATAGCCTGCCTGCCTATATATACCCTCCTAAAGCCCCCTATAGCTTGCCTTCCTATATATCCTCCTAAAACCCACTATAGCCTGCCTGCCTATATAGCCTCCTAAAGCCACTTATAGCCTGCCTATATAGCCCCTATAGACTGCCTGCCTATATAGCCTCCTAAAGCCCCCTATAGCCTGTCTATATAGCCTCCTAAAGCCCCCTATAACCTGCCTGCCTATAGAGTCTAAAGCCCCCTATAGTCTGCCTATATAGCCTCCTAAAGTCTCCTATAGCCTGCCTGCCTATCTAGCCCCTATAGCCTGCCTGCCTATATAGCCTAAAGCCCCCTATAGCCTGCCCATATATAGCCTAAAACCCCTATAGCCTGCCTATATAGCCTAAAGCCCCCAATAACCAGCCTTCCTATATAGCCTGCTAAAGCCCCTTATAGCCTTCCTGCCTATCTAGCCCCTATAGTCTACTTTAGTCTGTCTTCCCATCTAGCCCCTATTGCCCCCTATAGCCTGCCTGCCTATCTAGCCCTTATAGCCCCATCTAGCCCCAATAGCCTGCCTGTATATTTATCCCCTATAGCTCCCCAAAGCCTGCCTATATAGCCTAAATCCCCCTATAGCCTACATGCCTATATAGCCTCCTAAAGCCCCCTATAACCTGCATGCCTTTCTAGCTCCTTTAGCCTGCCTATATAGTCTAAAGCTCCCTATAGCCTGTGTGCCTATATAGCCTAAAGCCCCTATATCCTGCCTGCCTATGTAGCCTAAAGCCCCCTATAGCCTGCCTATATAGCCTCCTAAAGCCCCTTATAGCCTGCCTGCCTATCTAGCCCCTGTAGCCCCCTATAGCCTGCCTGCCTATCTAGCCCCTATAGCTCCCTAAAGCCTGCCTATATAGCTCCTATAGCCCCCTAAAGCCTGCCTGCCTATATAGCCCCTATAGCTCCCTAAAGCCTGCCTGTATAGCCTCTATAGCCCCCTAAAGCCTGCCTATATAGCCTCTATAGCCCCCCTAACGTCTGTCTATATAGCCCCTATAGCCCCCTTAAAGCCTGCCTGCCTATATAGCCTCCATAGCCACCGTAAAGTGTGCCTGCCTAACTATATAGCTCCCCCAACCCTGTCTGTCTACCTATAAGGCCCCTATAACCCACCTAATCACTGCCTACTTGTATGGCTCCCTATAGTGACCTAAACCCTGCCTACCTATTTTGCCCCCCTATAGCTACCTAAACCCTACTTGCTTGCCTATATGGGGTTGAATCCTCTGTTCTTCCGGTCCCCTTTAGGAGACTGGGCCTCTAATCCATGGCCTGTACCCACTCTCCCACACCTAGGAAGTGTGTATAGAGCTGGGGGGCAGGGAGTGAGGTGCTGGAAAAGTCAAGATTCTAAGATATTTGTGTCCAAATCTGCAGCGACAAGTGGTGGCCGGGAGTAGTCATCATGGTGGTCTGGAGCTAATGCAGAACAAAAGGGAAAGTCAACGACTTGTCAGGGAAATGTCACCTGTGAGTCACAAGATGTAACTGTGCTATAATCACTTATGTCTGCAGAGTCTGTGTACACGTATCTACCACTATATGGTGACTGTATGGTGGTAATATACAGTCTTTAGAGCCTGTGTGCACTGTTATCTACCACTACATTGGGACTGTAATATACAGTCTGAAGGGCACATGTCTACACTGGTATATACCACCATATGGCGCGAAAATTGATCTATATTCAGTAATAGTATAGGGGTATTATTCAGTCACTATGTGGTGGTAATTTGTGGTCATGTTCTGGTGGTATAATCAGATCCTTATGTAGTAGCGCTATTGGTAATGTTCAATGGAAAGAAAGATGCAAACCATCACTTTGACTACTCTCAGTAAAAGCTGTCCCAGACTAAGCTGCATTCACACAGCTGAACTAAACTGATGCAAACCACGGCACTCACCTTGTTGTAAAAAACTTTCTTCTTTATTAAAGCGTGCCTGGCATATGTAGGGACAAACAGCAGACACGTCCTTAAAAAACTAGTGGCGATGGCCGTTTCGCACTACTAGCGCTTCTTCCGGGTCTTTTACATTTCAATAAAGAAGAAACTTTTTTACGACATGATGAGTGCCGTGGTTTGCATCTTTCTTTCCATTGAAGTTTATCCTGGTGACTGTCTTTACCACTGAGCACCGCAAAGTCTTTTGAAATATTTCTGTTTCAATGGGAACGCAGATTATCCTCATATAATAAGGGCGATTAGCAGTGCTGGGATTGCACATTACTCTGATCTCCACGTTTATACAATTGGTAAAGTTAATCTAGGTATAGTGGGATTTGTTTGGTAGCAGTATGGTGGTGTTATCTCTGGGGAGGTAATCACTCCTGGTATGATATAGGAACTGCGTGACTTAAGGGGTCCAGGCAAATGTTTGTGGTCGGGGAAGGGGGGGGGGGGGAGGTAATCCAAAAGTTTGATATGGGGCCCGGGCTTCTCTAGTTTTGCCCCTGGGATTATATAATAGAGGATAGAAGCTGAGCTCTGTGACATATAGGGTTATATGATAGAGGAGAGAAGCTGAGCTCTGTGACATATAGGATTATATGATAGTGGGAGAGAAGCGGAGCTCTGTGATATATAGGGTTTTTATGAGAGAGGAGCTGAGCTCTGTTATATATAGGGTTATATGATAGAGGAGAGGAGCTGAGCTCTGTTATATATAGGGTTATATGATAGAGGAGAGAAGCTGAGCTCTGTGAAATATAGGGTTTTTATGATAGAGGAGCTGAGTTCTATTATATATAGGGTTATATGATAGAGGAGAGAAGCTGAGCTCTGTGACATATAGGGTTATATGATAGAGGAGAGGAGCTGAGCTCTGTGATATATAGGGTTATATGATAGATGAGAGAAGCTGAGCTCTGTGAGATAAAGGGTTATATGATAGAGGAGAGAAGCTGAGCTCTGTGAAATATAGGGTTTTTATGATAGAGGAGCTGAGTTCTGTTATATATAGGGTTATATGATAGAGGAGAGAAGCTGAGCTCTGTGATATATAGGGTTATATGATAGAGAAGAGAAGCTGAGCTCTGTGATATTTAGGGTTATATGATACAGGGGAGAAGCTGAGCTCTGTGATATTTATAGGGTTATATGAAAGAGGAGAGAAGCTGAGCTCTGTAATATATAGGGTTATATGATAGAGGAGAGGAGCTTAGCTCTGTGATATATAGGGTTATATGACAGAGGATAGAAGATGAGCTCTGTGAAATATAGGGTTATATGTAGAGATGGGCGAATTGATTCTAACGAAGTGTACTTCGATTAGAATTTCAGGAAAACTTCGGTTCTGAACGAAGTCGAAGTTTGGGGTACTTCGGGTGAACGAAGTGTGCTTTTGATTGATAAAATGGCTGCGAGCACATGGCGTTACATGGGGAAAAGCACTCTGGGAGGAAGAAGGGCATAGCCTACATGACATGTGCAGAGATGAAGCCAATTAGAGACCAGCGGGATTCTGTGACGTCACCGCACCATATAAGTCCGGGCACGACGCTGGGAGCTCATACCGCTCTCACTGTACTGATTAGGGAAGGTGCTGCCGCGGCTGCTTATGATAGCCGATACTAAAGAACTCACTTCTATCCAGGGGAACTTTTGGGGGTTCACAGCTTGTCTCAAGAGACTGTTTTCCCCCTTTACTTTCCCTATTCTGTTTTTTGGGGGGTATTAACTGAAGCCCCATGTGTGTCCAGGGCACTGCATAAACTTTTTAATGCAAACTGCTCACAAGAAACTTTTGAAAATCCAAGGGGGGGTCTAAGCCTGTTCCGTTGATTCCATTTAAAAAAACGGGTTTTTTTTTAAATACAAAAAACCAATTTCCCTTTTTTTGGCTCTCAATTCTTTTGCGCAAAATTTAACATCCGGGGGTTTAATTAAACTTTGTTTTGCACAGGGGTGACTAAAAAAAACGTTTTTTTCCCACCGCCAAAAAAGACATTTTTCCTGTAGCAAATTTTCACAAGCAAAGGTTAAATTACAAGTTTTACTCTTGTTGTGTAGCGTAGAAAAAAACCGCCATTTAACAACGCTTCAAAGCTCGTTTTTTTTGGGCTGCTCAATTCTTTTGCGAAAAATTTAAAAATCCGGGGGGTTAAAATTAAGCGTTTTTTTTTTCTGCTCTTGGGCCCAAAAAAAAAAACGTTTTTTCCCCCGCCAAAAAAGACATTTTTTCCGGGTAACAAAATTTTCCAAAAAAACCAAGGAAAAATTAAAAATTTTTTTAAACTCTTTTTTTGTGAAAGGGGTTAGAAAACACGCCTTGTAAAAACGCTAAAAAAGCTCGTATTTTTGGTTTCTTAAATTTCTTTTCCCGCAATTTAAAATCCAGGGGAAAATTTAAGCCGTTTGTCTGGCCGTTGAAATCAGTAAAAGAAACTTTTTTTTTCCCACCGCCACGAAAAAATTTCCCGTAGCAAAAATTCATATAAAAAGGTAAATTTAAGCCTTTTTCTGCTTTTATATTCTTTAAAATAACAGAGTTTTTTAAACGAAACATACAATTCCTTTTTTCCCCCCCTTTGTGGACAAAATTTTATACCCAAAGGGTATACCCCAAGCTTTTTAAGGGGTTTTCATTTGGAGTCAAATACGGGGTTTGGGGATTTTTCTTTATACAAAAAAACCCTTCATCAAACATGCCCTGAACTTTTTAGAACAAAAAAAAAAGTCAAAGAGAGGTGGGGCTCTTCCCTGCGAGTGGCAAAAGGCAAAAACTTTCCCTTTGAGCGGGGCCCATCGCAGCACAGAAAAGGGAACGTCCAGCGGGGTCACTCGGTGGGCCCCAAAACAACTCCCCCCCTTTTTTTGCCCCCATCTTTAGGGGCCGGTATTTTTTCAAAAAACCCCAAAAGGGTTCTTGGATTGTTGACTGGTCACCCTTTTTTCCCCTCCCAATACATCTGAAAAACCCCAGCCAAGAGTCGGTGGGAACGTCAACAAAACCCCTTTTATTTGGCCATGGCCCGGGGGGCGGGTAAAGCTCCCCCTCACTTGTCCTCAACCCCCCTCGTCCCTATCCGGTTCCCCCTCAGCCAAGATCTACAAAGGGGCCCGGGGCTCCCCGCCACTATATAGCGAGGAAAACAATTTAAAGGGGGGCAGTCACCCAACTATTTGGGGGAAAGCAAAAGGAAATGGGCCAATATCCCCTGCTTTGCAGTAGGCGGCAAAGTAAAGATTTTGAAATGGCCTGGGGGGTCATTTTTGGGGGGTCGCCCCCTCATAAAAGGGGGAAAAACCGGTGATGGGGGACACCCGGGGACGATGAAACACAAATAATGAAGAATGTAGCCGACCGCCCCCTTGGGGGGGGGGAAAAAAAAAAAGGGCCGGGGGGAGGAAAGGGGCTTCACCCAACGTCGGGAAAAGAGGGCTTTCGGGCTTCCCGCGTCGGGCCCAGCGGCAAAAACCCCACAAGGGGGGTTGTGTGGCCCGTGAGTAAAGCAGGTAGCGCAGATGTGGGGGTCGGGACCCCAAAGCCCATGGGGTAAAAAACCCGTTTTCGCAGGTCCAAGAAAGTAGCGGAACGGGGGCTCAGCGGGGAAAGCGGGGGAAATAGCCACTCAGGGGCGGACGTTGGGGGGTAAAATCCAAATTACTCGGGGGTGTGGCATTTCCCTTTCAAAACACCGGGGGCCCAAATTTTAGGGGTTTTATTAGAATCTTGTAGGAAAAAGTGAAGCGTGGGCCAGGGAGCTAAATTTGGGGAAACCACGGCCCTCGCAACACATGAAAGCGTAAACCAATCCGGGGGGCCTGGGAAAACGTTGGCTCAATGTGGGGGAAAACCACCCTTTGCCCCGCAGCAACAGCAGCACACGCCCAGGGGGCACGCATCCCTTTTCCAGCCATTCAAGTCCACCAACCCTCTGCGGGAAGGGGAGCTTTTTTCCCCTTTGAAACCCATCCCCCGGGCCCCAAATGCTCCTGCTCCTCGCTCCCTCTGCCCCCCAAGCAGTCGATCACGAGGTATTGCAAAGGAAAACAGTATGCGTCCAACCATCCAAAGGTGCAAAAAGCTGCCCAAAGCCCTGCCCAAAGTTTTGGGGGCTGCGTCCCCCCCCTTTTCCCAAATTGGCCTCGCACCGTTCAGAAACCCAAATTTGGGCTTGTCCCAAAACCGAAAGGAGAGCCAAGCCGAAATTTTAATTTTTTCCCAAAAAAGGGCCAGACCACCCTTTCCCATAAATATTGTAAACAAAATCCGGGCCCCTTTTTGGAGTTTTATCGGTTTTTGTTTCCAAGGTGCCCCGGCAGCTGACGTCTGGACCCTGTAATTTAAGGGTCGGGGCCAATACTTGCCCCTTTACGGCCCACGGGGGAAGGGTGCTTCCCCAAGGCACACCAACAATTTGGGGACGGGAAAACCCGTTTTCCCTTCTCCTCCACGTTGTCAAACTGGGGCTCCTGCCCAAAATATTTTTGCCTCCCCCTTTCCACCACCCACCACCCCCCATCTCACCCCCACAAGTACTGTTCCATCAAAACCAAAACATGTGTAGGGGGGCAAGCGGTGTCAGGGCACCTAACACCTGGCTTCCCTTTCGGCAAACCCAAAGCCCACACGGGGGAGAACAGCTCCGCGTCATGCAGCAAAAAAACGATGTGGGGTTTTTTCCTCCGCCCCAAAAACTGCAAAGGGAAACCCAAATGGTGACGGACAATAGGAGGAAAATGGTGTCCCGCTGCACCAGGAGGGATGGCCACCGCGCCCTGCATGGTGCTTTTTGGTTAAAAACTGGTCGTGAAAAGTTTCCTGAAGTCTTCCCCCGATTTTTCAAAGTTTTCTAAAAAAAAGGCCGGGAAAAACTGTGCATGAAACCTTCTTAAATTTTCCTACAAAGCCGGGAAACACCCTTCCCGACGTTGCAGCGGCAGAACCCCCCTCCCCCAACACATTTCTGATATTCGAGGGTTTCCCCCTTTTTGGGAATTTCCCCAACCGCACATTTTGGGCCCGGCCTTATGAACAGAAAAAAAGCCCATTAACTTATTTTTTGATGACCCGGGGGCCCGGACGGGAAATACCCCCCCGGGTTTAACTTTGATGTCAGCCTGGGCACCCTCATGGGGGACCCCTGCCATTTGTTGAGGCCATTGGGAGGGGGCCCAAACTTAATTTGTCAGTCGGGGAAACTACGGGGTTTAAATAACGTCTTTTCCACTAAATCATGTCCCTGGAACGGGATGCTAAAAAATTTTGTCTGGCGGGGGATTTGGAAAAACGTGGCACTACATCTCGGGGGCCACAGGGAGCCGGGGGTTGACTGAAAAGGGAAAGGAGGGAGGGGGAGGACATTGAGTCAAAGCATTGCCCCTGGGAAATGAGGGATTTTCACCCAGGTGACAAAGAGGAGGACCCAGGAGTAGCTGGGGAGGGGGCTGGAGATGGGGAAAGACGGGCAAAAAGACCCCAAGAACCTGGCAGTATACAGTGGAGATGGAGGCAGGGACCCCCTTTTTTCAAGTCACTTGTGAAAAATGCCCGCAGCATTTTGATTTCCCTTGCTGGGAAACAGCCGAATAGTACACCCGGGCAAGGGATGACTTCGGGCTTCACCCCTTTTTGGGGGACCCTCGATACCAGTCCAAAAGGGGAACCCTTTTTTCCCAAGCATTGAAGGGAGGCCCAAATTTAAAATTACTAAAGGGAAATCCTCCTAGTTTTTTGGGCCACGGGCCAATTCGGCATCGTCCCTCCCCAAAACAGGTCGGCCCGGGGGGTTTTTCATCCCCAACGAACTACGGGCCGCCGGGCGGGGAAAAAGGTGAGGGGGTGGGAAGCAATACCAGAAACCAAACCAGCAACCTAATCGGGAAAGTCCCCCTGATGAGCATCTTCCTTCACCCCCCTATGAGGAGGGGCATTTCCCAGCAGCACAGCAGCGGGACCTGGACAAAACCCTAAACCCAACGGGTGGGGGGCCTATTTTGGAAAAGCACTCTGCCACCCCCAGTTAAAAAGACCCCCCTGGACTAGGGGGCACCAAACGGATGTGTCCCCCCAACCCCTTGCCGTTTTTGAAAGGGGAGAAGCTGTCCTCCCCGGGCCAGTATTGTGGCATCAGAGCGGGTTTCAGTGGGGAAAAGGGGCCACCCTTTAAAAACCCCAAGGAAAAACCCGCTTGTCCCCCAAAAATTTTAAACCCGACGCCTTTTGCCCAAATGAATCGGGCGGGGGATGGGCCGGGATTTAAAAACACAAACCCTTGGGCGAAAAGCCCATATCAAAATGACGCTCCCCCCAAACTGTGAAAAATGAGTCGGGTTTTTCAAACTACCTGCCTCCCCCCAAATATTCTGATCCCCTCCCCCGCCAAAATGCCACACATCTTTTGCAGTTTTCCCATCTCCCCAACCAACCATCTTACCGGGGGCCTGGTATTGCCCACCCACATCCACACTCTTTTCTTTTGGGCCACTTTATGCCCTTTATGCTACGCTGCTTTGCTGGTCCCGGGACATCCACACTGTGCCCATTGGCCACCTCTGCCCTCATTGCTTTTGGGGGCTCCCTGCCGCCGTCACCTCCACTCTCTGTCTTTGGGCCACCCCGGGGCCCTTTACCCGGGTTGTTGCCCCCTCCAGAATGCCCATTGTGCCACCTCTAACCTCATGCGTTTGCCAACCGGTAAACCTTTCCACACTCTTTTTTGTGCCACTACATGACCCCCATGCTCCCTGCTGCTGTTGCGGGTTCCCCCCATGAAAAATCCACACTGTGTCATTGTCCCACCCCCTGACCTCATCGGGTTTGCTCCCTCCGCCGCCCACCCCCAATTCCTGTCATTTGCCCCCTTCTTGGCCTACTCCTTTTTTTTCCCACCTCCAGAATGTCATTGGGCCCCCACTACCTCATGCTCGCTGCCTTGATCTCCCTACACGGGGTCATTTGCCACTCTGGGCCCAAATCCTGTTTTTGCCACCTCCAAATGTCATTGTAAAAACTCCCCTTACCCCCGCTGCTGCCGCCCACCCCCACTCCTGCCTTTTGGCCATTTCTGTGGCCTACTCCTGTTTTTGCCACCCCCCAGAATTTTCTTTGTGCCACTCTCTGCCCTTTCATCGCTCCTTGCCCCTCCACCTGCCCTTTGTGCCACTCTTCCTACTCCATTTTTGCCCCCTCCAGAATTTTCCATTGTGCCACCCCTTCGACCTCATCGGGCTGCCGACCCCCCCACCCCCCCCCCCCACCTCTCTGTCATTGGGGCACTTTTGTTGGCCTACCCTTTTTTTCCACCCCCCCCCCCCCCAAATGCCCATTTCCACCCCCTTTGACCTCATCTCCCACCTTGACCCCACTCTGTAAAGGGGCCACCTCTGGGGCCTTTTACTCATTTTTTGCCCCCCTCCAGAATTTTCATTGTCCACCTCTGACCTCATCCCGGTTTGCCGCCGTCCCCTCCACTCTCTGTCATTGTGCCACCTGGGCCTACCCCTTTTTTTGCCCCCCTTTCAGAATGTCATTGTCCCACTGCCTACCTCATGCCGCTGCTTGGGGTTTGCTGCCGCCCCCTAAAAAACCCTGTCACTAATGTTGCCCCCCCTAAAGCTCTCAGCTTGTTTTTTTCCAGTTTTCCGCTGGCATACTTTATCAGGCAACTTCCCCCTTCATTTTTTGGGTTTTTTTTTCCCCCTTAAGTCCCCCAGGAATTTTTTTAGTGAAGCGTTTCTAAAAGGGGCGGCATAAATTCGTGCCCTTTCTAAAACACAACATTAAAAAGAAGATCAAACCAAGGTCCCTTTTCAAAATTTTGGGCCATGGCACAACGTTTTTTTAACAGCACCCTACGGGCTCGGTGAAACCTGGAAATAGCTTTTTTTTAACGTGATTCTCCCAAAAGTAATTCACCGAATTTTTTTTTGGGTCGGGAAATTCGCAAAAAGTGAGCAAAACCAAAATTTTGAAAAAATTCCCGCCCATCTCTAGTTATATGATTTCAAAAAATTTCCATATATCACTGAGTTCAGCTTCTCTTCCTTCTATTAAAATCACGGGCTCACTCCTCTCCTCTATAAATATAACCCTATATATTACAGGGCCCCAACGTTCCCCCTTCTATCAAATAAGCATGTAGACATTTAAAAAAAAAAAAACACCAAAAAACCCAAGTTTATTTTAAAAAAAAGCAAAAGAAGATGTCAAAAATTATTGAGTTTCAGTTCACAAAAAGATTTTTAAATTTTGAAACTTAATTGCCACCCAAATATAAAAATTTCCCATTCCTTTGTGAGGCTCAATAAGGAGGGAAAAGATGCTTAAATGGGAAAAAAGGGGCCCCATTCCATCAAAAATTTTTGGCCCTTTCTTTGCAGGAATTGGTTTAAAATACCTTGAAACAAGAAATTGTGACATATTTTCCCAAAAGAACCAAAAGGAAAACAATAAAAAAAAACAAAAATTTTTGGGTTAAAACTATGTTTGCTACATTTCCCATTAGAAATTTTTTAGTGTTAGTGTTCGTCACAAAAGCACATAAATAGAGCAAACATAGTCAAAAGATTACAGGAAAAAGGCCAGACTTACTGTAAGTCAAAAATCCATTCCCAGTAGGAAGCAAACAAAGCCCCATGCAAACAAGGGGGAAAATTGAAACCGGGTGCAGAAAAAACTAAAAACGGGAAAACAAAACCCCAAAACAGGGGAGAAAAATTTAATTGCAAAAGATACTGAAAAAACCCCCTTTTCTCCCCTACTCTCTATGGAGGGTGATTAAAAAGGTATTACAATTACACATACCTAAGGTTTAACAAAAGGATACCAGTTATAGGTTTTACATGTAAAAACACAATTTTTTGATTTTTAAACCTTTTGGTAATCCCATGCAAAAATGATTAAGCATTACCCTAGCCTACTCAATACGAAAAACTGATATCCTCCCCTTCCCAGTAATACAGGTCCAAACACTATTAAAAAATTTTAAAAAAGAGGAAAATTGGTTGTTGTTTTGCCCAAAAAAACCAAAAAACCCCAAAACCCCATCTAAGGGGGTGCTCGGTGAAACCCAAAGCCCCAAAAGCCAAAATAGAGACACAGACAGCCTTACAGAACCAATCTTGGTTCTCTTCCGGCATTTATTTGGATAGAGCAAAAAAAGAAGTATTCAAAAAAAAAACCCCAAACCAAATAAAAAATGTTTTTTTCCGAAAAAAAAACTATAAAAGCATTCCTTACTCCCAAACTTGTACTTTAACCAAAATTTCTAAACTATGAACTGGTGGGGGGGGACAGGATTTTAGGCAAAAACTCTGTGGCCGGGTTTTGCAGACAAAACCTTTTCCATCAAAATTTTTAACTTAAATAGGCCAGAAAAAAACCCCAAAAGCATGGAAAGGGGGAGCATCCCCCCCACCTAAAACTTTGACTACCCTCAGTAAAACGGGTCCCAGATTTAACCCCGCTTTCCCACACAGCAAAACAAAACTGACAACGAGTCCCAACAACCCCTAAATGCCCACAAAAACGAAGCACAGCCCCACTTCACTGAGACCCAAAAAACTTTCTTGGTGACGTGTATCTGTTTTTCCACCATGTATTTTGGGAAAACTAGGGTGCAATATAATACCCCCAATTTCACCACCTTAACAATCATGGCCTTACACCCGTCAAGGGCCCCATTTGTCTTTGGTTTCCTACACAATTTTTACTAGAAATTTAAAAAAAATCCAAAAAAAAAATGGAACATTATTAACTTCAAATCACAGAAAAATAGGTGTTACTGCTATAGAGGCAGGTCAAAACTCCATTGGACTTTTGACCTGCCTGCAGAGAAGTCATTTTGATTTTTTTCTATGATTTTAAGTAAATAATGCCCCCTTTTTCTGTGACTTGTCCAAACAGACCCTTCTTTCTGTACAGCTTAACATCAACATTTTTTTTTCAAGATATCCCAAAGGATACTTGATATTGAGTTCCAAAACACGACGTGAATGGGGCTTAAAAGGTGCATTTACAACACCCAATGGAATAAATGTGAATATGTTTAAATTTGGCCTCCATCTATCTATCTACAATCTCTATCTTCCTGTCTATATGTATTTATCTATTTGCTCCTGTTTTTCATATCATCAGGGAAAATGACTTAAAGGGGTTGTCTCACTACCGGCTTTCACAGGCTTGTTGAGCTTTGTTTCTCTCTTACAGCTTCAAATCAAGGGGAGTAGGCGTCCTCCCAGTAGGCGTGTCTTTCCTCTCTAAAGACTGGTGACATCATCATTCTGTGTGTACAGTGGAAGGTAGAGGATGTCTCAGCTCTGCAGACCTCCTGCAGTGGTCAATTCTCCTGCCCGAAGAGCCATCATCTCCCTCCACAAGCTCCTTGTAACCAGAACAACTGTATTGGTGTAAACAGTTATACATACAACCTGAAATGATGAAACATGTGTGAGAAATGCACTCTGCTCCCTCCTCTGTTATCAGGCATGAGGTAGAGGGGAAGCAGAGTGTATAAGGCTGTGATATATGGCTGGTGGCACCAGAGTGCATAAGGCTGTGTTATATGGGTGTGTTTTATCTGGCAGCTAAACAGTAATTGCCCAGATCCTTCACATAGAGCTGGGAGAGGAGCAGAGAGGAGATCAGGCAGCCATTATTCTACAGCTCAGAGAGAGTGAAAGACAATGAGGACACAGCAAGCACAGAAAGCCACTTTCAGTTTCATTTTCACACAGGTCAGCAGGAAGAGTGCAGACAGCCAATCACAGCATAGAGGACATGGCCAGACCCCAGGCTGCAGAATTAGCTCTAGACACTCACAGATTAGCTCATAGCTGCTATACTAAATGAATTAGGTAATACAAACCAATTGCAAAAGTGCTTATATTTACTGTTCCCATCATTACAGATATGATCTTTGTAGCGAGACAACCCCTTTAAGTCTTCTATTTTTCTTACTGAAATATAGTAGCAGAGTAGCAGAGTTTAAATGGACGTTGACAAGGCTTTTCATGTTTTCTGCTCTTATCTCAAAACAAAAGCCGCTGAAAAGCATTAAAGTTGAGATAACATTCTGTGACGTGATATCATGATGCACAATCTGTCAAGTTTACCTTTGCTAAGTCTGTATGGTCACAAAAGGTGATTAAAAATAAACAGGCATTAACACTAATGTGGCTTTGCCACTTTAAAAATACATTTTAAAAATAACAGACTGAGCTTTACAAGCTTGTGCAATGTATGCTACCATATTTAAAATTGCTGAAGAAAAAGGACAGACAACATCTGGTGTCATTTGCAAATTTACAAAAAAAAATCATGACCCAGGAACAGATGTTTTTTTTAGCAACATTTACCTTTGTACGAAAGCAAATGTGTAGTTAAAGTACAGCTCAATCCTTTACGCTCACAATCACCTTCATACAATCTACATTAAATATTTTGTAAGTAAAATCTGCATAAAAAAATTCAGCAACAACCTGTTTGGTCAGACACAGGTCATAGATAAAGCTAAAAAAAAGGCTTAGCGATGTAGCAAAGCTTAACCTGTCAATTAACACATAATATGGAGTACAGAAGTTATCTAAATTTTT
The DNA here is from genome assembly GCA_025379985.1 of Phyllomedusa bahiana. Lineage (NCBI taxonomy): Eukaryota > Metazoa > Chordata > Amphibia > Anura > Hylidae > Phyllomedusa > Phyllomedusa bahiana. The sequence continues at coordinate 68,510 of JAODAL010015686.1, read as the reverse complement.
TTAATGCTTTTCAATCACTTTTGTTATGTACTGAGATCAGATAACATAGTCCGGCAAATTATGTCTGCTAAATAATGATGACTCCACTGAAATTTAAATATATTCAAATAAACTAAAGGGAAAAGAGCTCTGCACCACCTATTGGATGTTTTATTCCTCAAGTCACATCGGATTTACTGAGCCCTGAAATGCTATTGGGAGTAAAAGCAAACCAGATGTAAAGACAGCTCTTTTGGGGTGTTTGTCCCTCATCAGTGCAGTAAAGTATTGGTTGGCTAGGTTAGAGACTTCAGATGTAGCTAGACAGGTGTAATTTTCCTTATCAAACAGAAGTAACCGGGAAAGAACTTTATGAGAAAGCAGATGTATAGTAAAAATATACGACATTTAAGGCTCCACACAGGAAAATTAGGAGTTAATGAGGAATGCTACATCCATTAGGTGAAACATGACTTTTAAGCCAAGCCAGTAACTCCTCCATACAGGTAATCTAACATCTGCAGACATCTGTTTTCAAGGTGTTTGCCTCTCTTCAGTGCAGAGCAGATTTCTGGCTGGCTTGGTGGAAGTTCTGTAATGTAGCTTTAGGGGGTACAGTTTTTAGTCACTTCACATCTCTGAAAAATTGGAATAAAAGGTGATAAAAAAGTTATAAGTTTCCCACAGTGGTACCAATAAACGCCACACTACAGCTCTCAAAAAAGAGCCCTTAGAAATAAAAAAGGAATCGTTCTACAATGCAAATTTTAAAAAAAATATATATATATATTTTGTTAAAAGAACCAAAACATAATGAAAACGGGAAAAAAAAATGGTTTTACTGGAATTGTACTAACCTGCAGAGAAAAGACAACTTGTCCATTATACCACACAACGAGCTCTGTAACAATGAAACCCCCTCAAATGATGGCATTTTTTTTCTCAGTTTCCTCCCCACAAAGATTTTTTTCTTTGTTTACTAGGACAATATGTAATATGCTATATGGTGCCATCAAAAAGTATGTCTTGTCCCACAAAAATCAAGCTCCCATACAGTACATCTATGTAAAAGGAAAAAAAAAATGGCTCCTGAAAGACGAGAAAGAATAAAATGAACATGGTATAAACTAAAATCCTTGTGGTGGGAAGGTGTTAATATTCTGATATCCTGATATGCTGTTACTGTCTTGAGCTGTTCTATGCTTTCCTTAGTTCAAGAAACAGTACATAGTTTTCTTTTATAGAAAAGTTTGTAAAGCTTTGCTGTGCTTACAGATTCTGTAAGAGAGAGAGGAAGGTTCATTTATGAATAAATGATGACTGCTTCCAGAGACAATGTATTTTCTTAGTGACCCTGATTTAAAAGAATTAGTTTGACTTGCCTTGATCCCGTTAACATCACTTACCAGAGCACTATTTAGCTAACAGCCTTCTTTGTTGTAACAAATTGCTGAAGAGTAGGACATTATCAATCCTCATTGACATTACAAATTAATGCAGAAACAAAGCACATAAATTTGCATTTGTGATGAAATTTAACCCATTTTATTTATTTATGAAGTTTCTAAAAAAAGCTGAAAAGCTGTGTGCTAACATTACGATCATTTGCATGTCCTGGGGATATTAGTTTCTTGATTTCCAAACATTCCAATAATGCACATTGTATAACAGTGTAAAACCATTTAATTTTTTCTTTAAACATGTTATAGTCTTCTACTAGAGAGGCAGATTATCAAAGCTGTAATTTATTAGGCACTGGCTATACTGGGATCCAGGGTCAAAGGGATCCCTAGTCTTTTCTCTAAATTCCTACATGGAGTTGTGGATGGTGCTACAGGAAGATACTCAGGTCATGGTGCCCCAAATAGTCATGGATTTGCAGTAGAAGCACTGATGAACTAGTAGTATAGTTAGGAGCAAAGGGTTATCACCAAGAAAGAGATGAGTATACAGTATGCCAGAGGATGACACAGGAGCGGAGCTAGGAGAAAAACCAGTGGTCAGAGCAGGGTGAAGAACAACAGGTACCAAACAAACAATCCAAAAGATGGGGAAAAAAATATCTAGAGATAAGATCCAGATCAGGGTCAAGGTCAAGATCAGGGTCAATAAGGTATCAAAATAAAAATCAATAGCACAAGGAATGAGAAGCAGGAAATGATAAGACCTTCAAACAGAAAGCATGACATTAGTGGCTGATGGCTCTTTCAATAGGTTATCATTAGAGATGAGTGAATCAAAACTTCGATTCGGTCGATTCAACAAATTATTCCCAAAGATCTGTTTTGTTTCAAATTTATTCACAAGGAATCACGTTAAAAAACATCTTTTTCCTGGCTACAGAGAGCCTGTATAGTGTTGTAGAACATTTTGCCATGCAGAAATATGCATAGGGAGCATGGTTTGGTATTGAAACAACGCTGTGATTTAGTATGACACGCAGATGACAGGCTCCGCTTTTAGAATCGCTTCACACTTCACTTATCTGGGCAGTTGCAGGGTCAAAACTGACCAAATAACTGAAGTGGGAACGAAGCTTGACAGGATAATGTTAGCGCCAGCTAGAAAGTGTCACGAGCAGCGCCGCAGCCCCAAGTCCGGGCGGTGGGCGCGCTCGACCCTCTGTGTCCCCCTTTGTGCACGGGGTGCCGACTTTCTCAGATTTAAAGGGTCAGCATGCCAGCAATTGGTTTTGCCGGCCGCTGACCCTATATAAGGGCTCCACCTCCATTAGCACCCTGCCAAATCCATAGCACCCTTGACCTATGAGAGGAAGCCTTGTATTTTTCTGGTTAGTCGCTCCTGTGTACCAGACCCGCCTGCTTACGTCCTTCGACTCCGAACCTTCACTGCCTGCCCCGACCTTCTGGCTTGACCCCGACTCCGATTTCGTCTACCGTTCCTGTACTGTGTTACACCTTGGCTGCCTCCACAAGCAAGCCACATCACGGGTAGTGACCTGGTAGAATCCCGCTGCGGGAAGTCCAACCCGCCTTGCGGCAGGCTCTGATGAAAATCGGGACCCACTTAGATTCCGCTCCCTGGTGTGTTCTGTACCACCGCTTGCGGCGGTCCAGTGGATCCACTACCCCAGCTCGTTACAGAAAGAATATTGTTCTCTGCACCAAAGAGTTACTTTTTTCACTTATAAGGGGAAACACCTATGAAATATAGCTTGTGTATTTGTCATATACACACATCTCCATTACAGTCAGGTTATTATTAGGGATGAGCGAATCTATTCTAATGAAGTGGAATTCGTTTCGAATTTCAGAAAAATTTGATTATAAATGAAGCTGAATTTCCTCACGATTCATGGTAACGAATCTAAAATGGCCACGAGCACATGGCGTGACATGGAGCAAAGAACCATGGGAGAAAGTGAGTGAGTATCCTAGGCCCAAGAACTGACCTCTGTCCAAAACACTGAACCTTGTGTGCATTTTGAAATTAGGAGCTACAGTCCTGTAACTAAAGTTGTATCTTTGAATAAGGTTTTTGTGTCCTTGGATCTGTTGTTTCCCCTTTCCCTCATAAGACTCTACTCCCTGGATTTTCCAGATGTGATTTTATTTCAGTAGGGAGAGCCTCAGGCCATCACCAGGAAAGCATTCAGTATGCAAGAGGCCAGATAACAAAACAGTGCACCCAGGAACAAAGCAAAATCAAGGAAGAAACTAACAGCTGTCTGGTGAATGGGTGAAAGGCGGGAGAAATATTCCAGAACAAGATCTAGGTCAAAAGTAGGGTCAATAAGACATCCGGTTCAGAAATCAATAGCACAAGGAGTTAGAGCCAGGAAAGGATAAAACATTAAATCAAGTGTCAGAGTACTGATAGATAAGTGCATATTTCCCAGAAAGGGTGCAGCCAAAATTGGATTCAGGAAAAGAGTTGTCTAGTGACTGGATTAGGTTGTTGAATACAGCCAGTCCCCAGGACCTGGTTCTAGAACCAGGCAGGGTGAGTAGCACGTATGACCTATGTGACACTTCTAATTTTTCTTAAAAACAACAGAAATTCCCTTGTAAATCCATCTGGTTGTGATAAAACTTGTCCTGCCTGCAGGTAATATTTGAAAGATGTCGCTTACATGTAACTTATGTAGTAAATTACACTTAAAAATTTGCACTGTAAGCACATTGGGGCAGATTTACTAAATCTGTCTAATACAGAGTAAACTTAGACTAGGCAGTTTACAAGAAAAAAATTATCACATGTCATACTGGTCACTAAATTTGGTGCATATTTAGACACTATTGTGTAACTTTGTACCCATACCCATGAGCTGGCTTAGTTTATACCAATAACTTGCACAATTTTTGGCATGTGATATTCCATTAGAAACCACTCCTATTACAAATAAATCTCACCCCTTTACCTGTAAACCATGCCCACTTGTTGAGCTAGGTGCAAAACATGTCCAAAAATGTCTACATGTACACATGTAGGCCATTTTTTTGGCACAGGTTGTACCCTAATTCTGGTGCTGCTACGTTAGCAAACCATTGTGAGCTAAAAATTATTCCACGTTAAAAGGTTGACATTTGATTGTTCAGTTATTAAAGGGGTTGTCTCACTACATTGATTCATCTCACTTCAGTCCTGTTTTCCTGGTTTCATTTTGAATTCAGGGGCATTTACTGACTTCTACTAGGCTGCAGTAGAAGCCAGGTCTGTAGCTATAGCAACCAGTGCTGGCAGCCTATCATGAGAGATCAAACAGGTTTGTAGCTATAGTGACCTGATGAGCTGATGCAGCCCATACAAGAGAGGATATCTCAGAATAGGTAGGACACTGTTAATGGACATATAAATAGATTTTTAACATATAAAGCAATCCTTGTAGCGAGCCAACCCTTTAATGATACAAACCTATCTGTGATCCTCACTTATTAGCATTTCATTGTTCATCGTAAATATATATAATGTCATAATGACACTTAATTAGAACATAAAAAGAATGAAAAAAATATGAAATGTCTAATAAATTTCTGAGCTTGACTATCAGTAGTAACAATAGTTATTCCCACAGCTAGGTTCTTTTGTGGGTTATCATCTCTCCATTCTGGCTAATTGAGTGAGGCTTTGAGAGAAGCAAGTGCTAACTTAGAAGATTACTAGGTTATCCAAGCAGTAGCACAAAAAAACTTGTATGAGCACATTTCAGACCAAAGACAATGAAAACATGTTCTACCAGCTGTGGAATCTTAATGGAATCAAAACCTGGATTCAATTCTGCCGGGTCAAGTTGTTGGACTAAAAGGTTAATTTAATTGATTGACTATACATCAATAGCTTTTTCCAACATTCATAAGATAATTATAATTGGTACATCTAGTCTGTTTTTTCTGACTTGTCATGTCTTCACATGAACATATGCAGTTTTGAAATAGCACATAGGTTTTTATCTCTAAACAGTATGTTCCAATTTTCAATACTATTGCATCGCTTCATTAACCTTAATATTTTCTGTGATTTAGCTGATACAGTATAGTAAAACTGAAGGAGCTAAATGTTAGCAGATGGTGAAATATATAAACTATAAACACAGAGCTGCGCTTAACAATTTTGCGTGGGTAATATTTTCAAAACAGTAATTCTTTCCAAATTAGCATGTTGATCAGTTGCTGGACTACGAAAGCCAGATTGTAATACTTAGCTACAATGTGCATATTAAATATTCTGTTTAGCTTGCTAGGTCACGTATTATCTACAGTATAAAATGAAATCAAGGAAAGAACAACGACACGATAAATTGTTCCTACAGTCAATGCTTTACATACTAAATGCTATGTTCACCTTTGCAACCTTTTTTTTCTCCTTAATTATACTTCTGAAGTGAAAAATGAAGCAACTTAGTTTTAACTGAAATTAGCCTAAAGTTTTCTGCCTATGGCTGCTAGGCAGATCTATTTCTATGGTAACAGACAGCAAACTATGTGTAGTCTGGTCCTTCAAACCATCACTAAAAACAAGTAGTCTTCTTTCATGTGAATGTGGTCAGATTAGTTCCACATTTACAGTTATGTTCTTCTTTATGTTTTTCTACACATTTTTAAAACATATATTAAGTTGGTTCTTAAAGTGTCCAAAGATCTCAGTGGGTTTCTGTCAACATTGTCATTTTTGTATTTTTTTAGATGTTTTTGTGGAAAACTAGATCATGTATGAAAACTGTCTAGGTCTAAAACTCACTTTGTTGCCCAAAGTAAAAAATCAGAATGCACCTCTCATTTTTCAAGAGCAGTATATGAAATAAAAGTGGAGCTCTGATTGGTGGCTATGATCAACAAAGTGAGTTTTAGACCTAGACAGTTTTCATACATGTGGCCCTTAATCTGGAAAAAAAAAGCAAAAACTACATGTATTTTTATTGTTTTATCCTTTTACCATGTAGGTTTTTTGTGGTGCTGTTGCAAAGTAATGTGTATAGGTATCCAGAAAATACTCAATAATAACATGTAATATACGCTTCATATTCTCTTTCTTCCAGCTCCTCACAATGCCATTAATATACTGTATGCATGTAAAAGAAATACCTTATAACCTCATACCAAATATATTATCCATAAGTGCATATTTCATCTTTCTTTTTGGAACTTTTCTGTTATGCCTTGGACATTGTATTCCAACTATTTAGCCCCATCATATTTTCCTGGAGTAAACCCTCTGCAGAATAAAGAGAACATTGAGACCAGTTTGTTTCATGAATCCACATTCCTATTGAACAACAGGGTAAGGAATTAAAAACCACATGGGCTAATATGAACTAATACCTGGATCTGATTTTGTTGAAAAGACTTTTCATGTATGGACAGTATATTTGGTATGAGGATATGAGGTACTGTATATAGTATAGGCCGAGTTTTTCAGCACAAAAAATGTGCTGAAAAATCCGACCTCGGCTTATACTCGAGTCACTGTCGGCACTCGGGCACTGCGATGGCCAGGGCACTGGCAGGGACACTTCAGCTGTATGCGACTCCTCCGGAAGTGCATATAACTGAATGCCAAGTAAGCCGACAGCGTCCGGGTGCTGCATTGACCTGAGCACTGTCGGCTATCTCTTTCCCTGTAAGCGACTCCTCCGGAGCGCATACTGGTGAAGAGATACCACTGCGGAGCAGAGAGCGAGCTCTCCCTGCTCCGCAGTGGACTCTGGGCGGCCGCAAACTCGCGGCTGTCTGGAGTTTCCTGCACAGGCAGTGTGTGTCATCACGCTTCCTGCGTGGCCTGATGACATCATGCGCTCTGTGCCGACAAGACGGAGCGGGGCGCCCGGGAGGCGGAGCAGCAGGGCTAGTGAGATAAGTGTTTGTTTTTTTTTTTAAACTGTGCCTATACCTGCCTAGGGGAACCTATACTTGACTATAGCCTGTCTATGAGGAACTATACCTGTATAGAACTGCCTATCCCCTGCCTATGAGGACCTATACCTGCCTATAACCTGCCTATGAGGACCTATACCTGCCTATAACCTGCCTATGAGGAACTATACCTGCCTATACCCTGCCTATGAGGACCTATACCTGCCTATAACATGCCTATGGGGGCAATTGCTTGCATATAACCTGCCTATAATCTGCCTATGGGGGCAATTACCTGCCTATAATCTGCCTATGGGGGACATTAAACTGCCTATACATGCCTATAACCTGCCTATGGGGGACATTAAACTGCCTATACCAGCCTATATCTGCCTATGGGGGACATTAAACTGCCTATAACAGCCTATATCTGCCTATGGGGGATATTAAACTGCCTATACCAGCCTATATGTGCCTATGGGGGACATTACACTGCCTATACCAGCCTATATCTTCCTATGGGGGACATTAAACTGCCTATATCTGCCTCTGGGGGACATTAAACTGCCTATGTAATTTTATTGGTATCCATTTTTATTTTTGATATTTACCAGTAGCCGCTGCATTTTCCGCCCTAGGCTTATATTCGAGTCAATAAGCTTTCCCGTTTTTTGTGGCAAAAGTAGGTGCCTCGGCTTATACTCTGGTCGGCTTATAATCGAATATATACGGTATTTCTGTTACCTGCATATATTAATGCCAGTGTGAAGAGCTGGAGGAAAGAGTATATTAAAGTATATGCTATATGTTGTTATTGAGAATTTTCTGGATCCTAGTTATTTCCTTTTATCCCATAGCTATTTTGTATGTTTGATTTATATGCGATATAAATGTGCATTGAAAAGACTACAAAAGTATATGACCTCAGGTTATCATGGTAAATATAATTGTGATAAGACTACATCAAGTCAATAAAAATAATAAGTCAAGCAGAATCGCGTTTCAGCATGCCAAAAAACAAAAACCTCTTTCCCTATAGCATCCTATGGTAGGAAAAGACTGCTACTAACTAAGAAAATATGTCCAAAGTAAAAAACAAAACAAAACAAAAAAAAAAAACACATCTTCATGATGCTTCTTCCAAATGAATAACATAACCACTTTTGAGCTATGTTTAAAACCCCTCAACAATTAACCTAGTATTTTGCTGAGGAGGGGCAAAGGATATGAAACAACTGTCTGTAGGTAGGTAACTGGCTTTCGTTTCCCAATCATATTTTAAGGCTCAATAAGTTGGATGTCAGGTTCAGGAACACTGCATCCAATAAGTGGTACCAGAGTCTTGGCTTTTTTCCCTTAAGCTTATTTGAATATTTTTCAATATTAGTGAAACGTTCATGACTTGTGAGTCTCCACACACCTTCATGTTGCCTTTCCCTTATGAGGAACATTGGCGCTTTTCAGACTTGACCAAGGTAGCGTATCTCTGTTGTTGATGACCTGTCCTGTCCTACCTAACAAAGACATCCCATAAATTTGAATAATCACAGTGTAGTGTTTAATTTACCCTGTGGTGTAGTTACAGGGAATTTGAACATTCTCTGTCAAGGTTCTTCTCAGATTACAGTGTTTTACTAGTGTCCAGTAGGGGGTTTTGTGATTTGCATATAATAATAATAATAATAATAATAATAATAATAATAATAATAATAATAATAATAAAAATCTTTATTTATATAGTGCAAAAATAATGCACAGCACTTTACAATTTAGAGGGTATAACTACAGATAAAAAAAAAAAAAATGTAATAAGATATTAACAGATTAGACATAAAGTGTGAGGGCCCTGCTCACAAGAGCTTAAAATCTATATGGGTGTCAGGATGAGACAAAAGATGAGAAGTCTTGGTTTACACAATGGTCCATGGTCCATAGATACAGAGTAGCAGTGTCGAACTGGGGTGCCTAGAGCCCACCAAAGGAGTTTATTTTAGGAACCCACTTTGCCTCGCTGTCTCCACCACCTGTATGGTACCCCGTCCGATCTCACTTAAACAGACCGATGTGATGACATCATCACACTAATCTATAATCAAGATAGAGCACTGGGGCTTTTGAGTCTCTCTCACCTAGATGTTGCTTCCCTCAGGCAGACAGATATATAGATATAGGTTCCCTCAGGCAGGCAGGTATATAAATATAGGTCCCCTAAGGCAGGTAACTGCCATTAAAAATAATAATAATACTCATCCTGCCTGCTTCCCCAGCCGAGCACGTTCCTATTCTGCCCGACACTGGCGGCGTGACATCATCATGTCGCCAGCGCTAGGACGCTCCTCCGCCAGGTCCTCAGCCGCAGAGCAAAGTGACGGCTGTGCGGAAGAGGAGCAGCAACGGCACGATGAGGTAACTACATCACACCACTGCCCAGCTTAGTACCACGGTGGCTCCTCAGCGCTGTCGGACCTGGGGCCTACCGCAGGATCTACTGATCCTCCGGTGGGCCAGTCCCTCACAACGAAATAGTATAAAAGTGGATGAACCTGCTGTAACTGCCGCTGCCATGGACTGCAAAGGTCATTGGAGTGTGGACCCACTGGACCAACGTATGCGGTGGTGTAAGCCACATCAGGGAGCAGAGTCTAAGTGATCTCTCATTTTCACCAAAGCCCGCCATAAGGCGGGTACGACTTGCTGCAGCAAGAGACCCCCAGATTGCTACCCCTGATGTGACTTGCTTGCAGTGGCGGCCAAGGTGTAGCGGGGTTCAAAATTGTAAGGCAAGTATGTATCAGGGACAGGCAGGAAACTCAGGGCAGGCAGCAGACAGAACGTGGTCAGAGGATGGAGGTGGAGGTCAAGGTACTCATTAAGATAGGAACACTAAACAACATTTTCTCTCAGGCTCAGGGCACTGTAGATCCAGCAGGGAGGTACAGAAGTAGGAGGAAGATATAGGGTCAGTGCCCGGCGATTACCAGCACACTGACCCTGTAAATTTAACAGAGCTGGCACGCGTGTGCCCTAGGGAGCAGAGATGCACGTGCTGGTAAGTAGAGATACACAGGGAGGCAGGAGTGTGGAGAGGTGAGTATTTTCCCGGAGTGTGCACGCAGCCTGCTATGCGAGATATGGCACCACCCACACCAGCTAAGGACACTACTGGGGAAGAAAGGGTGCATCCATGGCCTGACGTGTGGACCGCAGGACCACCCATTGCACCTGCTACCCAAACAGTACATGGAGTGTGAGAACTGTGTGTGTGAGACTTAAAATGAGGAGTTAACAATAAGGGTCTTGGTAAGCCTACCTGAAAAGATATATTCTTAGGGCATGCGTAAAACTATGAGTGTTATGACTTATCCTAATCGTACGCAGTAGCATGTTCCAGAGAACTATTGTTGCATTTAATCTAAGATCATCAGCAGAGCAGAGAGATGAGGTAGAGTTGTAGTCAGATATGAGGGAGGAGATATAGGGGGTGCATAGCTTCATAGGGGACATAGATTAGTTTCTGTTGTATTCTGTACTGAATGAGCAACTTGTGCAGTGACCGACACAGGGTTGAGATATCAGCATAGAGGCTGGAAAAAATTTGAGCCTGGCCATTAAAGACAGATTGGAGAAGGGAGAGTTTACAGAAAGGGAGACCAATATTTACAAATGATCCTTTGTACATATAGTCCAGAGTGGAGAGTCCTTTTAAGGCTATGTTCACACGGCTTAAAATGGGAGGTACTTCAGTCCGTACTGCGCGAATTACGGCTGGAATACGTCCCAGTCATTACGGTAATCCACAGTTCTCATAGAGACCTATGGAATACGTCTCCTCTCCCTGCTCGGCGAATCCGCCGTGGGGGGAGATAAGTGACATGTAATTTTCTAGCGCCGTATACGCACCGCTAGTAATAATAGTCTATGGGCCGGCGAGGTGCCGTCCCCCCGCTCCTGCCCACGACCCGCCCCCGTCCACACGGCATAATTGCGGGGCGTAATTACGCCCCGCAAATATGCCGTGTGAACATAGCCTAACTGTAAATAGTGTTTAACATTAGGTCTAAGCTAAGTTTTTTTTTGGCCTTCCCTTTAGTTATCTTTCAGTGAATTGTAAAAGGAGTTCTTAAGTTATTGCTTTATATATATAGTCATTGCAATGTACAGTATTTGCCAGAAGTTATACATTTATATTTATTAATGGCAAAATAACCACTGGTTAGCATTTCCAAGCTGAAGGTTTTTTTTATTAACTGAAAGATTCATAATAGTTGTCTAAATGTGGCTTAATTGTGTTATTTTTTTGTTATATTTTATTTAAGCTTCGTGTTGCTAGCTGATGGTACTTAATGCAGATCATCAAAATAAATGTTATGCCGAGAAGAACGTTTATGCATTATAACTAAATAATATAGACAGTCTTAATGTATTGGGTAACATTCCAGTAAAAGAATATTAATGCTAGACAACATATTCTAAAAAATCAATATTCTGCAAATGAATTTTGCAATGCTGGGCAGATCCTGAAATGATTATGCTTGTTGAAGACCAAAGCTAAGTTCTGACATGTTTGCAACACTTTTTCCTAGAAGCCACAAAAGAAACAGTCTCTTATTAAATCATTAACATTCTGCTCTAGGTGTTAGATCAAATATATAATGTTCCATTATCCGTATATTGCTTTACATCAAATGACTCTGAAAATGAGGACCGTAAAAAGAAAGAGAATAAATAAAGGATATCTCCTGTGTTTAGAGGAGGCCGTTTCACATTAAGAAAAATCAATATTAACTGGATTGATTTCTTTCACAAAGGAGCATTATTGTTTCCCATAATGTACCTAATGCATAACATTACCAACATAATTACATTATTATCTACTTCTACTTCCATATTTACAGTCCAAAATGTAATCCCTCCACCATTTGTAAACTGCAATCATCCAACGCATTACAGCACACTCTCTATAAAGATAACATCATAGATCACTCTCACAAGGTCAAATGCTCTGGATCTGAACCACTTATCAAGTTTTACTGCATCTTTGGTTCCATGAAATTTGATAGTCACTTCAATTAACAATATTGTGTACAGTACATGCTTGATTGTTAAACATAACATGATTATTCTAGAGATGATGCTAGCAATAGCTTACTATATTACAAAAGTGCATTGTGAAATTAATATGCCACATACAATGGAAGATAAATAGACTTATATACTTTTTGCAGTAAAAAAAGAGAGGAAAAAAAGTACACACACATATATATATATATATATATATATATATATATATATATTATATATATATATATATAATATATATTATATATTATATATTTATTATATATAATATACCAGTGGTGGCTGGCTAAAGGTGTTTTATAGTGGTCCTGAGTAGTAGACTCAGACCACAGGTTAGAGAGGGTCTCTAATTGAGTTTATTAAGTGGCTAGATGGCCGTGATGTTTGTTTATTCTAGTGTTATAATACTGTGCCTGAAAACAAAATAGGCTGAGGCCAGGTTAAAGAGACTCCTTGTGTCAGAAGGTTGATTGGTTGTTGTGCCAATACTGATCTACCAAAGACCGGTGATATATATATATATTTTTATATATATATATATATATATATATCGTTTTTTTTTTCTCTTTTTTCCTGGAGGGGTTTCTTAGCTTGGGGATCGCCGTTCTTTGGTAGATCAGTTTTGGCACATCAACCTTCTGACACCAGGAGTCTCTTCAACCTGGCCTTAGCCTGTTTTATTTTCAGGCACAGGATTATAACACATAAATAAACAAACATCACGGCCATCTAGCCACTTAATAAACTCAATTAGAGACCCTCTCTAACCTGTGGTCTGAGTACTACTCAGGACCACTATAACACACCTTTAACCAGCCACCACTGGTATACAATCCCACAAGTCTCTGAGGCCAGAGCCTCTCTCCAGCTCCACTGCTGCTCTAACTTCTAGCAACAACCACGCTACCCAAACACCTGCAGGCCCATGCCTTTTATGGCCCTCCAGGTACCGGCCAGAAACCTGTCCTGGAACAAGGGGAGTAGACATCCACCCAACACATTGTCTACTCCTGATAAGAGCCAACCCAGGAACGGCTGAAAAGCCACACTAACTATATACCGCTTACTGTGGCTGACAACATACATGCATGACTCATCCCACCAAGGCCAGGTGCCTTTGGTGACATGTCGCTTGTCGGTATCCTGTTTTACTCCATCTGGTGGCAGAAACATGCGACTGCATACAGTAGTTAAAAAACGCTATGGTTATGTCTGGGTATATTTGTTTCAGTTCAGTTAGCTTGAGGAGTTTCTTGGAGTCAGTGTTGACAAAATGCTGTATTCGAGACATACCCATGCAATGAAGAAACAGTGTGGGGTGCCCCCCTGAAAACATGGATTCCGGGATAAAGACAGCGCTAATGAATAGTCTGGGTGTAATTGCTTAATTTGTTTAATCTTGCCAAATAAGTCCGCCAAATGAGCACGAGAGGGTTTTCTTTAACAGATAGGATCAGTTTATCGTAAGGAATATGTAATAAGTTGACCAAGGAGACCCCAGGATAGACAATTAGTGAAAACATTAGTGTTTTGCGCCCAATATATGATAAATCTACCCAGTTCAGCAAAATTATATAATTTTATTTGAGGGAAACCAACACCGCCATTTATCTTGTGTTGACATAATATGTTTATTGGGATGCGTGCCCTCCTTCCATTCCAAATCAATTTTCCTCCCTAGGTTTCAGGTAAATAGGTAGCATATGAAAATGGTTTAAAGTCGCGGAAATTCCACCACTTTTATCAGGTTACAACGACCCAAAAAGGAGATTGGGAGATAAGTCCATCATGTCATTATCTATATATTTGGCAAAATTTTCTATATATAAACGTTGAGGGAGTCTAAGGAGCCAACCCACTAAATATTTTAAAGATTTTGTGCACCATCTAATCAGGTAATCAGTGGGCCATAACGCTTTAGCCAGTCTTTGTAGAATTAGTTCTTTGCTCTTATTAACATTTATTGTGTATTCCGGCCTCTTGTATATCTGACAGCAATGGTGACAACTAGAGATGGGTGAATTGATTCTAACGAAGTGGAATTCGTTTAGAATTTCAGGAAAACTTTGATTCTGCACGAAATAGAAGCTTGGGGTAATTCGCGGGAATGAAGCGTGTTTTAATTGAAAAAGGCTGCAAGCTACATGGCGTGAACGGAAGGGCAGAGAGGTCTGGGAGGAAGAAAGGGGGGACCCTCAATGGGCATGTGCAGAGATGAAGCCAATCAGAGACCGGTTGGATTCTGTGACATCACTGCACTATATAAGTCCGGGACGCGACGCTGGCTGCTCACATTCCTCTCTCTATGCCGTGCTGTAGCTGCTGCAGCTGCAGTAGCTGAGATCTCACACAAAAGAAATTTGTTTTTAACAGTGATTTTTGGGGGGTTTCACTGCTTTTATCAGGGACTGCTCCTCTTTTGTTATAATTTTGATTCAGTTTGTGGGGTATTGTAATTGAAGTCCAGTGTGGGTCCAATTCTGCTCCATATACATTTTAATGCCATCTGGTCAGTTGTGGAGCATATTGAATATCCAAGGTTGTCTAAGCTGTTTGTGCTTTCGTATTCAGTAAAAAAGCGGTTTTTTTTCACGCCACATACCAGTTTAAAATTTTTTCCTGCTGAAAATCTGTAGCGCAATTTATTTTCCAAGGGTTTTCTAAGCCTGTGTGTGCTTTTGTATTCAGTAAAAAAAAAACAGCGTTTTTACAAGCAAATACCAGTTAATTTTTTCCTGGTGATTTCTGTAGCGGAAATTTATAAACCAAGGGTTACCCAAGCCTGTTAGTGGTTTCATTTGGAGTCAAATACAGGGTGTGTATTTATCAATACAGATATTTTTCATAAACAGAGTCTGTACATTTTTGATCAAACAGTATGTCAGACAGAGAGGTGGAAGGCTCTTCACATGCGAGTGGCAGTGGCACAAACATTCTGGAGGGAGGCACAGGTCGCAGCACAGTAAAGGGGGCATCGCAGCAGGGGTCACTCAGTGAGGCCAGAAATTCTGTTGTCATCTAGTGGCCGTGTGTTGACCAGAAACCCAAGGGTTCTTGATTGGTTGACTAGGTCATCCACTTCCTCCCAGATGACTTCTGACAACCCCAGCCAAGAGTCGGTGGGAACGTCAGACACAACCATTAGTTGGCATGGTCCGGGAGCGAGACAGCAGCCCTCACCTGTCCTCAACCCGCCTCTGTCCCATCCGGTTCCCTCAGCCAGAGATCTACTATGTGGTCTGGCTCAGCGCCACTATACAGCGAGGATGAACAATTTGAGGACAGTCAGCAGCTACTTGGCAGCGAAGAAATGGGGCCGATATCCCCTGCTTCTTGCAGTAGGCGGCAAAGTATAGATGTGGAGAGTGGCATGGGAGGTCATGTTGTGAGGGGTCAGCCTCTGCATACCAAGACCATTGAGGAGGACAGCAGTGAAGATCCAACAATAATCGATGATGATGTAACCGACCGCACTTGGGAGCCGGGTGAGGCAAGGGCTTCATCATCGTCAGGAGAAGAGGGCGTCAGTTTTCGCGTCAGGCAGCGGCACAGCCAACAAGTGGGTTGTGTGGCTGTGAGTCAACAGGGTAGCAGCAGTGCGAGGTCGGGAGCCAAGCGGCCACGGGGTAGAAAACCCACTTTGCAGGTCTAAGAAAGTAGCGGCACAGGGGCTCAGCAAGGCAGCGGCGGCAGTAGTCACTCAGTGCGGAGCGTTGGCGGTAAAACCAGCTACTCAGCAGTGTGGCAGTTTTTTGTTAAGACACCGAATATGGGTATATGTAGAATCTGTGGGCAGAAAGTGAAGCGTCGCCAGGGAGCTAACATTGGCACCACGTTCCTGCGTCAACACATGCAGCGTCACCATCCGGTGGCCTGGAAGAAATGTGTCTCAGATGTGGTGGTCCATCCTGCCGCCGCAACAACAGCAGCAGCAGCGCCTAGTAGCACGCATGCCATTTCAGCCAGTCAAGGCTCCACCACCTCTGCAGAAGGGAGTTGTTTCTCTTTGCCATCATCTCCCGTTCCAGATTCTCCTGCTCCTCGCTACTCATGGCGCCAGCAGTCATTCAACGAGTCCGTTTGGACCCTCCCTACCGGTCCAAAATGGGATCCTTTAAGTCAATTTGCTAACGTTAATTATACGGTAATTATACCTCCATCAGCTTTATCATTAATACCTAAAAAAAGCAATTTATTATGAAGTATAAATGTGGTAGTTTGAATCCAGTTTCTGCGAGACACCAATTTGTTCAAATGCAACGTATGGAACTTGAATCGAAGGAGACCCTAACCACAGGGAATGTTTTAGGTGCTTATTTTGCATTCCGTGCCATTAGTGATGGAATTTAGTACAAAACTTGAATGAGAAGCAAAAGCAAATGCTGCAAAACTGGCTTTGGATGAGCTTCTTCAGTATAAAGAATGTGAACCGTATGTCCAACTTACAGAAAGTAAAAACCACCTCCAGGACTATGAAATAAATAATAATGATCTTTAGAGCCTATAGAGAAAGCGTTTCCTTGAGCCTCGTCTGTCATATCCGTGTACCGTACCTCTTGCCTCCGTCCCTTGACCACAATCCTTGCCGGCTGTCCTGACCTTACACTTTTCCCCGACTCCGAGTTTGCCTTACGATTTTGTACCTCGCTACACCTCGGCTGCCACCGCAAGCAAGTCACGTCAGGGTAGCGACCTGGTAGACTCCTGCCACAGCAAGCCCATCCCGCTTTGCGGCAGGCTCTGGTGAAAACCGGGACCTACTTAGATTCCGCTCCCTGGCGTGGCTATTGCCATCATCCCCTTACTGTGCTGCGATCTGTGGCGGCTCCAGTAACCTACTACTGTGTTCTTTGATGCTATCGTAGGATCTTAGATCTCAGCTTGTTTTTTTCCAGCCCATGACTTTATCAGGCTGCATTCCCGCTTCAGTTTTTTGGTCAGTTTTGCCCCCGTAAGTGCCCAGGGAATTTTAGAGTGAAGCGATTCTAAGAGCGGCGGCAGTCATGTGCAGTCAAGCTCCCTCTGCATATTTAAGCATGGCACAATGTTCTGCAGCACCCTGCAGGCTCTCTGCAGCCAGGAAATAGCTATTTTATAATGTGATTCGTTCCGAATTAATTCGGGACGAAAATAATTTTGTCGGGAAATTCAGCGAAGTCGGCAAATCGAATTTTTGAGAAATTCGCCCATCTCTAGTGATAGCGTTGTCCTTGGGTTTGAGATAGATTATAGTCAGTCATCCACATAAGCAGATTCTTAATTCGTGACCACGGGCTTGTATTCCTTGATATATTACCTGTTACCTTTTAAAACCAACAAGACAAGTGGGTGGGGTTTAGCAGTAGGGGTGGCTTCCAACTGGTTGTCAGATTAACTATAAATTATGCCAGAAATTAGGTGCACATCTAAGTCTGCTTATAGCTACCATAGGTTCACTATTCTGGCAAACAGACAGCCAATGCCCCAAACTATGTAGAGGATTGCACCTTGTAATAAATTTGGTGCATTTCACTCTGTCATAGCTTGAATTAAAATTGATGACTTAATACTAGTCTTAGTAAAATTCTGCCTTTGTTTTTTGTTGAAAGTGAGCTGTATAAATTATCTCTTGTCTTATGAAGCCTTGGTAATGTTTTGTAGGCCTAGAGTTAAAGGTTTTTTTGTACCACAATGATTAGCTTTACCAATGAATGCTAAGGTGAATAAAGACTATTACCAAATATATTGCTGTTCGATTTTGTTTTGTTTAGGAGATAAAGAAGATTTTATTTTCTGCTTGTGTACACAAGTTACTCTAGGTTACTGACTACTTCTCTCTGCTCTCTCTCTGCTTTCATTGTTCCAGGAGCCCTGTCCAATCAGGGTGACATCACTCCCTACTGTATCTTATCAGTAAAATAGAAGCTTGTTCATCTTCATAACTGGCAAATGTTAATCCATTAGAGCTCTGAAGCCTTGTGCACTGCAGTTTACAGACCTCCAGCAGTCATGTCACTTTAATAGAATAAGTTAGGAATAGCAGAGCTGATCTGCCAATCACTGCTGTAGAACCACCCAAAGCTTAACCAGAAGGAGTCCGAAGCTGGCTGTGAAAAGCAAGTTCTGTGAAACAACATTGTGAGAACACCCTTTTAAGGAAAGCTTGGCTCCATTAAAACCTGCCTATGCTAACCGGGCAGAATGGTTTATTATTTTGCACAAAAAAGCAGAGGCTGGAAAAATGTTGTTAGTGCACATTAAACAGATTTGTTGCAGAAACCTCTCTGGCCGTCCCTTTCAACTGAATGGAGCTTGCAACAATCCAGGATCATGCTGAAAAAACAACCCCATTTAGATGTATGGAATGGATATTTTAGTCACAAAATATCTGCAGAAAATCTACAGCATGCCCGTATCCTCTCAGGAGACATTCTTGCTGGTAAAGATCTAAAGAATAAGTATAGTTAAGGAAGCTTATTCATTTTTATTCATTCCAATTGAAGTCTAAATGAATTTCTTTCCCTGACTTTATTACTCAACCTTTCCAACAAGTCTGATATTTCTCCTCCTGGAGCCATTCTATTATACTATAAAAAGCTGTTATTGCAAAGTGGAAATTTCTAGGAGAAACAAAACCATGAAGTACAAGAAGGAATTGTGGAGTTTTAATGAACTGAAGTACATACATATAATTACTTGATCTCTTACAAGTTGTAACACTGACTAAAGCGTTTCTAAGCAGTGTTACCAGAAAAGCCTTGTTGGTTGGTAGGAGCCACACTGAAGGCATTATGTGAAATGCCAAGAGTTGGCTGGAGATATTTTAAAAACACAATAATTAGATTATATAGCAAAGCAGATGAGCAATTTGTAGTGATACATTACAGTTTTAGTGGATACTAGAAGAATATGCACTTTAAGCATGTTTTGGTGAGGTTTGTTATTTCTAGTAAAGATGACTTTTAATGCTACAATAACATATGATAATAATTAAGAACACTGGTTACTTTCATTTATGTAACCAGAGTTTGGGGAAACCTAAGCTTACCTTGATTTTGCAAGGCTGGAAAGCCTAAGTGTATGTTCACACGGCGTACTGTACGCGCAAAAGTTTTGGAAGTACGCGCTGATCATCCCCTGGCAATACGATCGTATTGTACGCCGGGGGAGACGAGGCGTAATTCATAGTTCTTTAAGAGCTGTGAATTACTATAATTGTGGCATGCATTTTGCCCGTATTAAAGCACAAAAATGTGCCACAATTACGCCATATGAACATACCCTAAAGGATTTTCTTACCACAATGATTAGTTCTAAACATGTAGAGAAAGGTAACTAAAGACTATTACCAAATACACTGCTATTCTGATTTTGCTATGTTTAGAAGATAGAGGAGGTTTTATTTTATGTTTGATTACACTATGCTACCATCCATCTAGCTCTGCTCTTATTGCATAAGCAGCCCTGTCTGACCATGGTGACCCCCCCTGCTAAATGTTATCTCTAGCACAAAAGCTTGCTTATTTTTGATGCTGACAAACCTTAAAGGGGTTGTCTAGGTACAAAGATTAGCTTTCAAAATGTAGGGAACACTAAATGAAGACGGTTTCCAAATATATTGTGTTGTTCATTTTTTTTGTTAAGGAGCTAACACGTGATTTTATCACCTTCTGTGCTCTCTGGTTCCCCAAGTAACCGACCTGTGTACTTCTCCCCCCCTGCTGTTTTTTCTATCTGATAGCAGGGAGTGATGTCATCATATAGGTCACACAGAACTCCGGACAGTGAGAGCTTGTTTGTTATCTGATCTTTCAGACAAAAGGCTAGTTACTCTACTGTTTACATTGGCTTAGCAGCTTCTCTGGGCCTCAGAGAAGGTAATTTATATAATCTAGACTAATAAACAGAGAGGTCTGAATACACGGAGCTCATATGCTAATTACAGAAAGCTTGACCATGAAGTGACAGAGAAAAGCTGCATTATTTCATTCATGCATCCTATGAAACTTTGAGATGAGACAACCCCTTTAACCCTTCAGAGCTCTGTATCCTTCTGCACTACAGTTTACAAACCCTCAGCATTTATAACAGGCCTAGCTAGGAATAGCAGAACTGATATGTCAAATACTGCAGTAGAACCACCCACAGCCAAAACAGGAAATGGGAGCATCCCACAGACTGGGATGGCTTTGAAGAGCAGAGGTTATCCAACTACATTTTTCTAAGTGCGTGTATGGTACTGAGTCTGTAAGAAAATAAAGAAAACTCAGACTTGCCTCTGTACTGACATTGGTAATGGTGATGCATCTTTTGTTCCCCCTTATCAGGTTTTCTGTTGTTTTTTGGCTCCTGGTGGTTGGCTTGTGCGCACTGCAGCCTCTGACTTTCAAGTGACACTACCCAATGTCACCACCTGGAAATAAAGGCTCCGAAAGGTGGCTTTGGGCAATGTCACGTGAATGCTGTAGACAGTCAGAGGCTGCAATATATACAAACCAACCACCCCGGAGCCAGAAGACAACAGAATATTTGAGAAGAGGATGGGCAGTTGCATCGTAATGAATGTCAGTAAAGAGGTGATAATTTTTTTTTTTTTTATAGTTTACTTACAGGCTCAGCACCTTACTCAAAAAAGGGAAGGTTGACAACCTTATTAAGCCACTTAGCTGTTGTTCTGCATCAACAACTGTGAAAATTTTATGGACTTCTTTTAACATTCTTAATTTTGTTTTATATGTCAAAATGAAAATTTTCTATTTTGTCATGTCTATCCAACTGTCACTGATAAAGTTTTATTTTGATGCACTAATCTTTGTTCATCATAAATACATTCCATGTCTATGTAGTATTTAATTGCTTAGGTTTTCCATTTCTTCTTCTTTTTGCATTTCTTTCGCACAAGCAGTTAATTAACTCTACACCTTCTTTTTTTCCAGTAGATAAATGATACTCTGGTTCAGCTCTGCAAATAGCTTATCTAGCACAAAGGAGCACAAATCATGAAAAACAAATAGGTTGGTCGGGTCTTCTAAATCAAAAACATTGATCAGAAAGACGTTTGCATACAGAATAGCAGTGTAGTTACAAGACTTGATCAATAAGAGACGAACGGAACTTTTTCAATCTCTGATTAAACAAGAGAATAATATTAAAAATAAAGTGTGTGTATCAAAGTTTTGCACCAGTCACATGTATATATATGATATTAGATAAAGGTATAAAATATTAAGAATAAATGAAGAACTAGCACCTTACTTTATTCAGTAAAGCAGATGACACCAGCTTGGCAGATGAATAAGTAATAAGGAGCCAAACATCCCCTTTAAACTGCTGCAAGATATTGAATGACCCTACTTCTTCCCACATGTCTCAAGTAATCTCCCATAAATCTTGATGACTAGATGTCTAATTATGTACAATATTATATAGAACTACAAGCAGGTATGGAAATAAACTAGGGATCATAGCAAAACAATGTTTAAAAGCTGAACATTCTGACTACATGAGTTATACATCAAATAAAAGAAATGTAATAATTTTAACATAATTTTATTTTCTAAATAAATTGGAGAAAAAAATATGGAGTTACACAGTATTGAGGACAAAATGAAATTATTTAGTGTTGAGGAAATTATGGAATTACCTTGCAAAATGCATTTCTAAAACAAATAACAGCACAAGCCTAAAAAAGGTGCTTGCAACATTATAAGCTATTGGACATGTTAACCCCTTTATGCCCTATATGTACAGTTCAGCGGCATTAAGTGGGCATGGTGCAGGCTGACGCACTGAGCCCGCACCACACTCAGTGGGTGCTGGCTGTGACATACAGATACAGCCATCAACTGCTGCTAGTGGTCGGTATCAGAGACAGCTTTGATTCCAGCCATATAACCATTTAGACGCTGCAGTAAATATAACTGCGAAGTCTAAATGACTGCGACATCTAAAAGGCTGCGGTCTTTTGTGGCCCCCAATCACCCCCCATGCAACTGTGGGATGCCTTTCAGTTGCGATGGCAACCATAGGTCTAATAAACGCCTCATTGGCTACCATGTTTGTACTCCTATTAACTGTATCACAATGAAAACTATTTACCTTTGGTATCGCCAGAATTCTACCAACCCACAGAGTACAGATAATATGTACATATTGAACCCCATAAAAATGAAACCCCCACCAAAATGATGCAAATGTGTTTTTTTCACCTTTCACCTCACAAAGAATTGTTTTTAATTTTACCAGTATATTATATGGTATTGTCAAGGATGCAATTTAAAAGTACATCATGACCCCCTATAAATAAAGCCTTCATAGACCTCATGTATGTGGAAAAGTAGAAAAAAAGTTAAGGCTCTTGAAAAGTGGGGAGGAAAAAGCAAAAATCCGATAATAGCTGTGTTATTAACCTCTTACCGACATTGGACGTATGGATATGTCCTGATGCCGGTAAAGGGCATTGTAGCGGGATTATGGCACAAGCCTGCTACATAGCTGTCGTGTGTTAGCTGCTAATTGCAGTTAACAACCGCCAATCACAGAGTTTAGCCCTTTGCGTGCAATTTAATTGTCTAAACCCTTATGGAAGCCCTCACCTGGGTTCCACAGATTCCACAGATTCACATTTCTTAAGGTAAAGAAGGCCTGTAACCTCTGGAGATTACCTTTTTTTCCCCTACCGAATGAGTGAATGTTTTATTGTCTTTTGAGAGTGGTTCACATGAAACATTTTTTCACTGTATTTTCTTGGGAGTCATTTATAAACATGTACAAGTTATTCGTGTCTCCCACTAACATCTCTTCTCAACACTAAGGTCCACTGTCTAGGTGTAAAATTCACCTTGTTGCCAATAGCAACCAATCAGAGCTCATAGCAACCAATCAGAGCGTCGCTTTCATTGTTCCAGAGCACTATATGAAATTAAATGGGCGCTGTGATTGGTTGCTATGGGCAATTTTAGAACTTGGTTTTTATCATTGGTTGTGGACACGCAAGTATCGTTCATACCTTTCTGGGTGTCCCATATATGGCTATTTTGTATACTATCCCTGCATTGTATATATTGGTTGCATTCATCCTGTGATGTATATATACAAGGTTTTTAGTATCATTTAGTCTTTGACCCTGATGAACCCTTGCATCATCTGTGGGAAACGCGTTGGTCTGGGGGATCTTTGCCCATTGAATTAGGGGTTTATTTTTCACCCCATTCCACGTAGAGGTTGTATATGTATTTCTCCCATTGTGGGAACACTATCATATTCCCCTGCTGTGGTATCTATCATAGAATACTAGTTAGCTATTATTGTTACACATAGTAGGGTAGTGATAGGGATTAGTAGGGACTGTCAGTTAGGGACAGGTTCCGGGTAGGGACGCCCTTATCAGGGCGAATCTCCTACATGTTGTTTTGGTTAGGGGAGGGCTTCTGGTAGTTGTATGGAGTTGTATGCTGCACTCAGCTGCCTCTTTTAAACCAGTGCAGGATAATTCAATTGCTAGTTCCTACCATACCCTGAAGTTGCAGTCTGGATTGACGCCTAGGAGGTAACATATTTAGTGTAGGGACTCACCTGCTCTGGGATCCCTGACGTTTTGGGAGGTGAGCTAAATACAATCTTTGATCAAATACTGTAAACTAAGAGTCCCAGGTTTTTCATATTTTCCTTAGCAGTAATGCATTTCCAATATTTCTATATACCTTGAGGTTTTACTTAGTCTTTAGTGTGCCACTGATATTTCTATTAGATGTATATATTGCCTTTTCAGTGTGCACCTATGCTTGTGTTTTTCAGAATACCTATTATATGTGAAGAGCCAAAGTATGTTTTTTAGTCCATATGAGATTGGCGATCTCATTGGCTTGGCTGCACTCAGCTCCCTTTCTTTTAAACCAGTGCAGGAAAAATTCAATTGCTAGTTCCTACCATAACCCTGAAGTTGAAGTCTGGATTGACGCCTGGTGAGGTAACATATTTAGTGTAGGGACTCACCTTGCTCTGGGATCCCTTTGACGTTTTGGGAGGTGAGCTTAATACAATCTTTGATCAAATACTGTAAACTAAGAGTCCCAGTTTGTTCATATTTTCCTTAGCAGTAATGCATTTCCAATATTTCTATATACCTTGAGTTTTTACTTAGTCTTTAGTGTGCCACTGATATTTCTATTAGATGTATATATTGCCTTTTCAGTGGGGCACCTATGCTTTTTTTTTTCAGAATATATTTTATATGTGCAGAGCCAAAGTTTGTTTTGTAGTTCACTTGAGATTGGCGTTCTCATTTGCTTGCTGCTCTCAGCTGGATCTTTTAAACCAGTGCAGGATAATTCAATTGCTAGTTCCTACCAAAACCCTGAAGTTGCAGTCTGATTGACGCCTTAGTGAGGTAACATATTTAATGTAGGGACTCACCTGCTCTGGGATCCCCTTGACGTTTTGGAGGTGAGCTTAATAACAATCTTTGATCAAATACTGTAAACTAAGAGTCCCAGGTTGTTCATATTTTCCTTAGCAGTAATGCATTTCCAATATTTCTATATACCTTGAGGTTTTACTTAGTCTTTAGTGTGCCACTGATATTTCTATTAGATGTATATATTGCCTTTTCAGTGTGCACCTATGCTTGTGTTTTTCAGAATATATTTTATATGTGCAGAGCCAAAGTATGTTTAGTTGTATGGAGGGTCTCAGTAGGGTAAGGTTTAGGATTTTTATTTGTGATTTAAATAAAGATTATGTTTTTATGTATCTAGCTACTAAGTGATGTCTATGGGAGGTCTGTTTTTTGCTTGTCAATTTAGAACTAGACAATTTTCATACGTGTGGCCCTAAGATTAAGTTCAGATGTTGGGTTCTTCCTATTGTAAAAATCCAATGTGAAATCCTAAGAAGGAATACAAGGCAGTATCTCAGAATTTTGCCAAGGATTTTTACTGCAGAGGCAATTTTCACCTCTGATTTGGATGGGGGCTTGCTCCATTTCGATGGGGGCTGATCCATATCACACCTGCTGTCCTTTTTTTTTATCTTTTTCCAAAGACTGCCCACTTAAATAAATGGGAGTTGGAATGCATATGGATTTTAATGTGGAATCTGATGCAGAATCAGCATTGAATTCCACATTAAATCCATCATGTGAACTTACTCTAAGTTTAATTCTATCAACTTTTCCTTGTAACTTAGATCACTCATGCTTCTTATTAGTTATTAATTGTTCATCTTTGTACCATCTTCAGGTCTAGAGCCTCCTTTCTATAAACTAGTACAAGTCCCCTATGGAGAAAAGTTAAAAAAAAAAAAAAATGTGAAGAAATGAAAAAAAACAAAAAAAGTAAAACACAAACAATAATATAAAACATGTACACCACCCTTTTCACCCTCACAAATGTCAATCACGTCAAAAAAGATAAAAATAAATAAAGTACGCATTTTTGGTATCTACCTTATTTGGCACCTACCCTATAAATATTTCATGTTGATTAACTTGCACAGTAAACGGTGTAAAAAACATTCTGATTTTTGTTCATCCCACAGCACATAAAATGGAATAAAATGTGATCAAAAACTCATATAAACACCAAAGTGGTACAAATTAAAACTTCAGTTCATCTTCCAAAAAAAGCCCCCTATACAGCTCTGAATATGGAAAAATAAAAAAGTTTCTTAGATGGAGTCATTTATGGGGACCAGCCACATCAGAACTGGACTGGTCCCTAATAAAATCTATGTTGCAAATTTTCTTGAATATCTATCCTTCTAATATCATAAAAAATAAAACAACATTTAAAAAATTATGCTGACCTACAGTTCACATGGTAGTTGTTAGTTAAAAACTTTTTTGTGTGGGATAACAATTTTTTAACTTTTTGAATAATGGCACATTTTTCAAAATTTTCATATCTTGATATTTTTCACAAATAATGAAGGATTGTATGGACCAAAATTTGTTACTAACGTAAAGCACAATGGACGACATGTATGAAACCTGGCATGTCGAAGCCATTTTTGCGTCTTTTTTCCAGTGAAAAATGTGCCTGAATATATGAAAGTGGTGAATGTGGGGTTATAAATGGTGCCTAAGGTTCGAAGCGCCTCACATCTTTGTCTGGTACGCCATGGAATTTTGGTGCATTAGTAATTTGTAAAGTGTATTTGACATACAGGAATAGCTGGCACACCACAGGTCTTGCTGATGTGGTGCAGCATGCAAGATCACTACCATAGTTTCTATTCACTGACATGCTAATCTAACACCTTTTATTTTATTTCTAGCCTGCTGTGATGTGTTTGTAATCACTGATAACACTACACTAACTTCGTAAATACACGATTGTGAATGGGATTTACGGTTGATGTTATATTGATTTAATTAATTTATATTATTTAATTTTAAATAAATATTAGATTATGTTAATCTTAAATACATTTTATAGAAGAAAATTTTATATTTTTGAGATATTATATAATGTTATATTAATTTTATATTAAATAATTTATTTTGAAATTTATATAATTTAATTTGATAAACTCTGATGATTATCAGAAATGACTTTTTTTGTCCTAATGGCAAATCTAGTTACATTAAGACTGCTCCGGCTAAGGCAGACCACGTTGAAATAGATCTGCCTGTTTGAGCAATAATGTGCCCAGTTTTCCCAAGCCACATTGATAAATTTGTCTAATATTACGAGTGTGGTGGGACGCAATATCAGAACGCCACCCACGCATTACAAAAAGTATAGTGCATAATGTGCAAAATATCTTCGTTCAACCAACCATACATCGGCAATTTAGGCAAACATTTCACCTTTGGTACATTTATGCCAGAAAAGGGCACAGCCCCATTCATACATGTTGCTCAATGTGTCACAAGATAACAATCTCTGAATCACATTGTCACTTCAAGGGAGGTACAGTGAGCCCTGACTGGAACCCAGCCCACTGTTCCTGCCTACTTGACGTGCTGCCCTAGGTGGCAACCGGCAACTGGGCAACGGTCCCTGCGCTGCTAAAGTGCTGGGGCCGTCAGTAGGAGGAATAGTCAGACAGTCCGGGTCAATACCAAAACGGGAACGTCAAAGCCACAAATCAGAACCAGAGGGAT
This sequence comes from Phyllomedusa bahiana, assembly GCA_025379985.1. Taxonomy (NCBI): domain Eukaryota; kingdom Metazoa; phylum Chordata; class Amphibia; order Anura; family Hylidae; genus Phyllomedusa; species Phyllomedusa bahiana. The sequence goes on along the minus strand of JAODAL010015686.1, from coordinate 41,057 downwards.
AAACGTAAAGAATCCGGGGTCAAAAGCCAAACGGGATCGAGGAACAAAATCAGAAGACAAGCTGGGGTAAGGAAAACAAGCCGAGGTAGGTACAAAAGGTAAGGGCAGACAACAAACAATAGCACAGGAATAGGCAGCCAGGAAAATATCACAAGCGCAGCACTCAGCTAGCAGGGAGTTTAAATGGGATCCCCAGATACCGCCCCTGTAGCTGATTGGAACGGTCTCCGGGTCCTCCCATTGGCTGGTGCAACACTCCCCCTGTCAGGAGTGGCTGGACCTTTGTCACTCACACAGCTCCCAGCAGACTGTCTGTCAGGGTGGGGTCGCTGATCAGCTGCTGCAGACTCTTGCTACCTGCAAGCCGAGCACTGCCCAGCCCTGACAGTACCCCCCCCCCCTTTTAGGGGGCCAACAGACCCTTCCCTGGTCTAGTTTTGTCCGGGTGAGAATTATGGAATTCCCACACCAGGTGATCAGCATGGATGGATTTAGCCGGAACCCACGATCTCTCCTCAGGACCATACCCCTTCCAACCAGGTACTGCAGTGACCTTTGGACCTTACGAGAGTCCAAATACGGGCAATTTCATATTCAAATCCTCCTCATACAAACCGGAGGAAGAGGTCTAGAGGGCGGAGTCACAGGCTGAATATACCTCTTAAGAAGTGCCCGACGGAACACGCTATGTATAAGGAGAGACGAGGGTAATTTCAGTTGATATGCCACTGGGTTAACCACTTCCTGAACCACATATGGACCTATGAATCGCGGCGCGAGTTTACCAGAGGGAGCTTTCAATCGTAGATTTCGGGTGGATAACCATACTTTATCCCCAACCACAAACCCTCTAGAACACATACGCCGTCTATCAGAATTTTTCTTCTGGATGTTCTGGGTATGAACAAGTTCTTCTGAACTTGGGCCCAGACGTGTACAGATCTTTAATGAAAAACATCCACCCCGCTGTGATCAGAGTAGCACTGAAAATGACGCATGCCTTGGGTGAAAACCCATAATTACAGTAAAAATGTGAGGTCCCAGATGAGTACTTCCTGTTTGTTAATGGCAAATTAAAACCAATGGTAAGTATTTTCCCCAGTTACCTGCTGATCAGATACATAACAATGGAGTTTTTGTGTTACCATTTGATTTTACCCTCTCATCTGCCCATTAGTCTCTGGGTGGAAGGGCAGAGGAAAAGGGAAAGAGGGTGATACCCAGGACTTGCAAGGGGCTTTCCAAAATCGAAAAAACGAACTGAACTCCTCTGTCCAAAACAATATTTTCCGATAAACCATGCATTTTGACAATGTGTTTGATAAAGATTCAGCCAGATTTTTTGGACGACGGCAACCCCCTAATGAACAACATGGCACATTTTACTGAACCGGTCCACTACCACCCAAATAACCGTTTTGCCCTCTGAAGGAGGAAGGTCCGTCATAAAATCCATGGAGATTTGGGTCCACGGACGTTCAGGTACAGGTAGGGGCAAAGTTTCCCCAGGAGGACGAGTTCGGGGAAACCTTTGCCTGAGTGCGGGACTTCACAAATGCCACATAGGCCTCAACATCACGAGGCAATGACGGCCACCAGTAATTACGAGAAATAAGCTTTTTTGTACCAGAAACTCCAGGATGCCCAGATAACACAGAATCATGAAATTCTTTTAAAACTCATAGCTGAAACTGAGTGGGGACAAAGACCTTCGAAATAGGACAGTTAGCAGGTCTCATATCCTGGTGGGACTTAACCTCAGTGGCTAAATCAGGGGACACAGCTGAGACAAAATTCTCCTTGGGCAATATAGGTGCCGAATCCTCCTGAGAAGCGTGGCTTGGGACAGAAGCTGCTAGATAGAGCATCATCCTTCACATTTTTCGAACCAGGTCTGTAAGTAACAAAAAAGTTGAAGCGTGTAAGGAATAATGCCCAACGCGCCTGATGTGGATTTAACCTTTTAGCACACTCTAAAAAGGTAAGATTCTTATAATCAGTAAGGACCGTGACCTGATTCTGGGGACCCCCGATGAATTGGCGCCATTCCTCGAAGGTCCACTTTAATAGCCAACAACTCCCGGTCCCGACATCAAAATTCCTTTCAGCTGAAAAAAAATTTACGTGAAAAGAAGGCACAAGGGCGAAGGTTAGTCATAGTAGCGACCCCTTAACAATACCGTCCCTGCGCCATACTCGGAAGCTCAACCTCAACGACAAAGGGTTTTTCTGTGAAACTGCTTGAATCAACACAGGAGCTGATACAAAACACTGTTTAAGCTTCTCAAATGCATCTATAGCCTCGTTGCCAATTACTGAACTTCACCCCTTCTTAGTCATGTCAGTCAAAGGCCGAACTAAACAGAAAAATTAACGAATAAATTTACGATAGAGGTTCGCAAACCTAGGGAAACACTGCAGGGCCTTCAGAGATGAAGGGCGGACCCAATCAAGAATGGCCTGAATTTTACCAGGGTCCATACGAAATGAGTTAGGAGTCAGGATGTACCCAAGAAAAGGGACCTCCTGCACACCGAACACACATTTTTTCAAGCTTGACAAACAAACTATTTCTTCAGGATTTGCAATACTGTCGTACGTGTTTAAGGGACGACCAATCTTCCAAATAGATTAAAATGTTTATCCATGTAAACGAACATACAACAACCAATTTGTTCTCGGAAAACATCATTAACCAGTTTCTGGATCACCTCGGGAGCATTACAAAACACGAACAGCATCATCAGATACTTAAAATTACCTTCAGGAGTGTTAAACGCGGTTTTCCCCTCATCCCCTTCTCGGATACGGAGGAGGTTATAGGCCCCTCTAAAATCCAACTTGGAAAACCACTTGCTCCCTGGAATTTGGTTGAACAGATCAGGGGTCCAGGTAACGGGTATTGTTTTTTTACCATTATTTTATTCAGTTCACGGTAATCTATGCATGGACGGAGGCCTCCATCTTTTTCCCTACAAAGAAAAACCCTGCACCCCTGGGGGGACCGAAGGTCGGGTATGCCCCTTCGTAAGCTTTCTGCAATATATTATTTCATTGCTAGTCTCTCTTGGACCAGACAGATTATATATCCTCCCCCTTTGGGAAACCCACTCCGGGCAATAGGTCAATTTGGCACAGTCGTAAGATCTATGAAGGGGGAAGTATCTCCGACTGTTTCTGAGAAAAGATTGCAGCAAAGTCACGGATAAAAACAGGAATCTGCTCCACCTCAGTATTTGCCCAGTATGTTAGGGAGACATCTGTCAACACACTGTTGTCCCGACTTGACTAATTCACCTTAATTCCAGTCAAAAAACTGGGTTTTTGTTTCTGAAGGGCCCGGGCAGCCCCAATACCACATCAGCGGGCAGCCCCTCCATGAAAATAGAATACACTTTTCAGTATGTAAAGGATCCGACCACCCCTCTCCACTCAGGATTTCAATGTTGGATGGTGCCCCGAGCTAGTGGAGTGGAATCAATAGCAACAACTAGTGATGAGCGATTGCGTTAACTATCGTCATCAATTATCATGCCGATATCCGATATACTATAAAAGATAATCGCCGATGACCATTAAAGTCTATGGGAGAGGAACAACACCTTCATTCTTACACCCAAACAGGGCTGGAGAAGCTGGAATTAACATCCACAAAAGTAAAATGGATACGTGCTACATCTTAGGCAACACAATTAGGCAATAAGAGTCACAGAAAAAAACTCACAGACTATTCACTATCCCTGTCTTGTACCACAGCATGACCCTTAAACCTGCATGACCCACAAATTAAAAAGTGCCAGAAGGCAGTAGTATTTGAACTATCATTTTACTTGAACTGGACATTGACTATCCCTGTCCTGGAACGCAGCGGGACCCTTAAACCTGTCTGACCCACAGATTAAAAAGTGCCGGAAAAAGGAGTCTTTCAACCACCATTTTAGTTGAACTGGATATTGACTATACCTGTCCTGGGCCACAGCATGAGCCCCAAACCTGCATGACCCCCAGATTTAAAAAGTGCCGGAAAAAGGAGTCTGGACTGGGAGGATGAGGAGGTAAGACTGCTGGATGCAAGTTGCATTAACCACTGAAGAACAGATTCCTGTCAGGGCCCTGACCCAGCGATGACCGTCCTGACGGTCCTGCAACCGACGATCCGCTTGCTTGCGTGTTGTCGCCAGCACTGGAAGGAGCACCTTCTCTCGTACCTCTACCTCCATGTCCTACACCCCTCTTTGCTCGCTTACCACCTGCATTTCACTTCATGTTCAGAAAGATAAAATTTTAAGAAGGTATGGAAGAGTTTTTGACAGTCCCTTATTGAAAGACCGCAAATCACAGCTATTCTTAAATCCCTCTAATTTCCTACAGCCAACTAGGATTAGAAACTGAATTGTTTCTAGCGAATACCTGTGAAATGCGGTCTGGTGGAAGAACCGTAAGACAAAATCAACAGTGTTCTTCCTTAAGTCCCAGGGATTTACAACTGCCCAGTAGGACTAGGAATTGATAGTTTTCAACAAACTATCATACAAGTGCGCTATCTGCGCAAAACTGAGATTCACCGAGCGCAATAAAACTATTCAGAAGTTACACGGATGACAAATTGCAATTTTTGCAGCAATGACAAACCAGAACAGTTGCTAGAAAATTCTAGAGAATTGTCATACAACAAGGCTATTTGAAAAAAACTAGGGCCGCACCACATACGATACAGTTAATTAAAAGTTATACGGATAACAAATGATGGTTTTTGCACCCATGAAATACACCAACAGTAACTACAAAATTTCTGTATCCAAATTTAAGTACACGTTGGCTATTTGACAAAAACTGATGCGAACCAAAGTGCAATACAACTATTTAAAAGTTATACGGATAAGAAAAGGTGGGTTTTGCACCAATGAAATACAACAGCAGTTACCACAAAATTTCTGTATTCAAATTTAAGTACAAGGTGGCTCTTTGAACAAAACTGGGCCGCACCAAAGTGAAATACAGCTATTTAAATGTTATACGGAAAATAAAAGGTGGGTTTTGCACCTATGAAATACACCTGCAATTACTAGCATATTTCTGTATCCTAATATAAGTACAAGTTGGCTCCTTGAACAAAACTGGGCTGCACAAAATAAAAGGTACTATTTCACCCCAGGTGCGAGGTGGGCTGGCTAAAAACTGGTAAAAAAAAAGCCATTTCAATGCAGGTTCAAAGCAGAGTCTGGGCTGCACAATATACACTCCTTTCAAAAGCCTGCCTGCCTGTCTGTCTGTGTTCACCTGCAACCCCCCCTCCGCCCCGCGGCTGTACAGCGCTAGAAGCCTCTTTAAAAGTCTCTGTCTAACTAACTAAGAGCTGAAATTCTCTAATCTACCTATGTTCTAATGTTGACAGCTAAAAGCATAGTTGTCTGTATGAATAAAGAGAAGAACTGTGTCTCTGAGCTGAGCTGAGCTGTATTGAGAGAGATCTAGCACACGTCCTGCTCTAGTGAGAGACACTGAAACACTGATGATGTACGCTGTTCTATGCAAAATGAGGTCATGTGATTTTTCCAGCCAATGACAACCATACACATCACAGTCATGAGTCGCACATCCAGCTCACCCTGCTTTATGCTCTAAGCTGATTTGCTGGCCACCATAATGACAGGAAGCGGCGAAAATGGCGGGATAGTAATAGATTATGTGCAGATTCTCACCTAAAGTATCACATGATCGGAAATTTCTGATCAACCTAAAAACCGTGCCGATTTCAACTTTTATAATCGCTCATCCCTAGCCACAACCAGTAGAAACTCAGATAGCGGTCTCCAAGGTAGGCCTAGACGTTTGACGAAAGACGCATCAACAAAATTAGAAGCTGATCCAGAATCCACAAACGCACTCCCAGAACCAGACAGCGACAAGTTTGAAATCTTAACTGGTAGCAGCAACTTTTTGATATTATAGGAAATACCTGCTCGCCTAGGTGATCTTCCTGCTGACCACATAGGCGCTGGAGTTTTTCTGACCTGTTCTTCCGTTTGGAGCACTCCCAAATGCCGTGTCCATCTTCGCCACAGTAGAAGCACAACCCCTGGGTGCGACGAGTAGTCCTACGGTCACTAGCATCATTCGCGGAAGAATCTCCCACTTGCATGGGCTCCTCTGGGTTTAAATCTGAAACAACGGGTTTAGAGGTGACCATGGTGTGGACCACCGGAGAGGAAACCTTTTTCCGACGTCTCTCCCTAAAACGTCTGTCCAGACGAATGGCTAGTGCCATGGCCTCATCTAAAGTACCAGGAGTAGGGTAAGCCACCAATAAATCCTTCACATGGTCAGCTAACCCTAGTCTAAACTGGCATCTGAGAGCTGGGTCGTTCCACCCAGACGGAACGCACCAGTGATGAAATTCAGAGCAAAACTCCTCCACCGTCTTTTTACCCTGCCTCAAGGTGGTCAGCTGAGCCTCGGCCACAGCTTCTTTTTTCGGGTCATCAAAAAGAACCCCTAAGGCGGCAAAGAACCTGTCCACAGGAGACAGTTCAGGCGAATCAGGCGGTAACGAAAATGCCCACTCCTGGGAGGAACCCTGAAGTAGGGACATAACTATTCCCACCGTTTGCTCCTCATTACCCGAGGTACGTGGGCGGAGCCTAAAATACAGGTGACATCACTCTCTAAATGCCAAAAAGGCCTTACTGTTGCCTGAGAATCTGTAAGGTAACTGGATAGGGGGCTCCACAGGAGGGGAAGGTAGTGCAGGGACACTCTGCCTTGGGTTAGATTCCTGCTGTTCTACTCTAAGCACCAGATCCTGGACTACCTGGATAAGCCCCTGCATCTGCTCTACCATAGCTGTCATGGGGTTCATAGTAAGGGTAGAGTAGTAATGGTTCTGAGCTGTGATAATGTCACATCAAGGGAGGTACAGTGAGCCCTGACTGGAACCCAGCCTACTATCCCTGCCTACTTGACGTGCTGCCCTCGGTGGCAGCTGGCAACTGGGTGACCATCCCTGCGCTGCTAAAGTGCTGGGGCCGTCGGGAGGAGGAATAGTCAGACAGTCCAGGTCAATATGAAAACGGGAACGCCAAAGCCACAAATCAAAACCAGAGGGATAAACGTAAAGAAGCCGGGGTCAAAAGCCAAACGGGAGCGAGGTACAAAATCAGAAGACAAGCCGAGGTAAGGAGAACAAGCCGAGGTCAGGTACACAGGTAAGCAGACAACAAATATCCTGTGCCTCCACAGCTTGATGCCTAGCTTGGCTTCGCTGAGTGCAGGAGAACGGAGTGTGAGTTAATAACGGAGTGTAAGTGGTGAGTGCCGACATATAGGTTGTAGAAAATGTATTTTCTATTGCAGCTTGTGTTTGAAGTACTGACACATTTTAAAGGGCACTTTTTCCTGGAGCAGATTGGTTCTTGCCTTGTGGGTTTCAGGACATTAACCAGTGGGGAGGCTGTGCTTAACATCGTTGTCTCCCTCCCTTCACCCACTTTTTCCCCACCCTTGGTTGTCTTTTTTCAACCGAACTAACTATGTAACTATAATTTACCTTATTAGGCCTCGTACACACGCCGGATTTGGCCGCGGGTTCGGTCGCGGCTTTCGCTGCAGTTTCCGTGGCCAAACCTCATCCTAACCTCGCCGCAAACTCGCGTCTCCCGACGCGGGTTCGCGGTGCGGGTGCTGGGCGTGGTTGCGCCGCAAGTGGGGCGTGGTTTGGGGCTCAGCTTGCGGCGAGGGTTTGCCCCCATGCAAATTAGTAGGCAGGGGGAAAACTGCGGCCCAGCCACGCACCAACCACGGTGACACCCGCGGCAACACCGCGCAGCCGCCGCGCTGAGGACTCCCTGTCAAGAATTGACAGGAGAGTTCTCAAACATGCACGGCAAGGCCGCAGCCCCAAAGCCGCGGCGTGTAAATATTAACGTCTACTTCAGCTATAGAGAACACAAGGAAGAAGCGCACTCAAGTGAAATAAATTGATGGTCAGGAAAGCTACAATGTGAGCCGCTCACCTTATTAAGTTGTACAGGATGGTACAACACATATATAAAACATGTATAGGATCGATAAGATCTCGAGTGTCCCGTTGAACAGCAGCCAGATGAGTCTCTCCAAACAGGGGGATACACTCCGCTTCGAGGATCCACGGAAAAGGATCCTTAAACCAATATAGTATGAGTATTAACGTGGTTTCCCATAGGAAACCATGTTTCTAAACTGGGCGCGATTTGGACGTGGTTTTGGCCGCGGAAACCGCATCGGAACCCACGGCCATAACCGCGTTGAAATCCGTTGTGTGAACATGCCCTTAGTGAAATTTGCTTTGTCCATTTCCCTCTGCCAGTTGCTCTTTAGATGCTACTGGGTGAGCTTTAGGAATTGCTATCATGTTTTACGAAGTTTTTCCTATTCTACTGGATTCTCCTTGCTTGACTCTCTGGTTTGGATCTTGGACAGTTTGACCCTTCTCTGTCAGACCCTATGACAAATCCATGATTTTGCTCTCTTGGTTCTGTCCCAGCTTCTCTCACTTCAGATTTAGGAGTTTATCTTTGCTTTGTACTTTGTGGTTAAAATCTTGGCTTGTTTGGCTTGTTTGTTGACTAGCTCTTCACAGTCATTGGCTTTTCTGAGAACACAACCCAGGGAATGCATGGCAGAAAAGTACAGATGCCTATAGAATTGTTAGACTCTGCTAAACAGAGTATCCAGCACCAATACTGGCTATGAAAGATCTATTGTTTGACAGCAAATACTAGAATATTACAGCATGAAAATTAAATTCCCATTTTCAGGAAAGTAACAAAATGGTACAAGCTTAACTCTGCTACATCTGTAGTTATAATTGTCTATGAACAAATGGATCACACTTAAAGCAAAAGTGGAAAAATGTATAGAAACTGTGTACCACTTTAGAAACTAACTCGTTGGTACTTTTAGCCAAATTAAAAGAACAGCGTGATATAAAGTTTATTTCAAAGAATGGAAATGAAATTTGATGGAAGAAAAGTATTTCATTATGACAAGGTATAAGTACAGTAGAATAATATTAAAATGATGTTAACCACATTGAACAAGAATGTCCACTTTCCAGCATACTGGCTTATTGTCAAATTATAATTGTGATTGAATTTTTATGACAGACTTTGATATCTCCTTCTTAGAAAATTATATTTCTAACTCAGAAGAAATTGGTAATAAATCATTTTTGGGTGATTATTGCTTTCAGCGAGGTCAGGCTAGCTAAAAACAATCATCAACAGAAGCTTATTACTGTCTACTATCAAGCTAAAGATTTTTTTTTATTTTTTTTTACTGTAGGACCATATACAATATACAGTTGAAACCAGAAGTTTCCATACACTATATAAAAAGACACATGTTTTTCTCACTGACATGAAATCAGAATAAACCTTACCCCTTTTGGTCAATTAGGATTACCAAAATTATGTATATTTGACAAATGCTAGAATAATGAGAGAGAATTTTTTAAGACACTTTTATATCTTTCTTCAAAGTCAAAAGTTTACATACATTTCATTAGTATTTGGTAGCGTTACCCTTAAACTGTGTGACTTGGGTCAAATTATTTGGATATCCTTTCACAAGCTTCTCACAATAGTTGGTAGGAATTTTGGCTCATTACTCCTGACAAAACTGGTGTAACTGTTTGTATGCTTAAGTCCACAATTCTCTAGCTGATATATTGGCTGATTTCTTTAGACTTTCCCATGATGTTACAAACAGAAACAGCGTGTTTCTGGTGTGAATTAAAATACATCAACAGGAGCATCTCTAATTAACTAAGATGTTGCCAATAAATCAGAAGCTTCCAAAGACATGACATGATCATATGGGCTGTCCCAAATTGTTTAAAGGCATAGTAATTCTGGTGTATGTAAATTTTTGACTTTGCAGAAAGCAATAAAAATGCTTTAAAATTATCTCTGATTATTCTGGCGTTTTGCAAATATAAATCATTTTGGTTCCTAATTAACCTAAAACAGATAAAGTTTATTCTGATTTCATGTCAGATAGTGAGAAAAACATGCATATGTGTCTTTATATAGTGTATGGAAACTTTTGGTTTCAATTGTAGCTATTTCCACATTACACCGAGCATAGTATCTTCAGGAAATGCTGTGCAAACAGAGGCCGAAAATGTATTACTATATTAATACAAATTTGTTATTACATGCCAGTGTTTTCAGAAATTAAAAATCTAATTGTCACGGTTGGAGGTAGTGGATCCTCTGGACCACCGCAAGCGTTGGCGTAAGCCTCGCCAGGGAGTAGAATCTAAGTAGGTCCCGGTTTTCACCAGAGCCCGCCGCAAAGCGGGATGGACTTGCTGCGGCGGGAGTCTATCAGGTCGCTACCCCTGACGTGACTTGCTTGCGGAGGCAGCCGAGGTGTAGCATGGTACAAAATCGTCGGGCAGGCTCGTAGTCGGGGACAGGCAGAAGGTCAGGACAGGCGGCTATGGTTCGTGGTCGTGGACAGGCAGAAGGTCAGGGCAGGCGGCAAGAATCGTAGTCGAGGAACGGAAGCAACGGTGCAGTAGACAGTAATCAGACAAGACTAGGAACGCTTTCTCTTAAGGCAAATGGCAGGGTAGCCAGGAAGAGGTAGGCTTAAATAGGGGCAGTGACCGGCAATATCCAATTACCGGTGCACTGGCCCTTTAAATTTAACACTGCCGGCCGAGGGACAGAGCCTGCAGCAGGATCGCGGTGGGGTAAGTATGCTCCCGAAGGAGCAGGGGAATGAGCGCACCTGCGCCCCGACATACGGGATGCGGCGCCGCTCGGGTGAGGGGCATGGATGCGCCTGCTACTCGGGACTAGGGTCGCAGGGGCATCCGTGACACTAATTTAATCTAATTTATCACTTTATACTGCCGGGGATGTTTAACCCTGTTCCTGACTAGGCACATTTTGTTATCTTTTTTTTTTCATTATAGGCGGGTTTGAACTCTATCAACGCTTTGACATGCTTTGTTATCCTACCAATTTTTACATATTTATTTTTCTGTGATTCGTACGGCTTTTCATGTCAATTTTACATTGGATTTTTTATGATATCAGTGCTGAACAGTAAAAAATAAAAAAGTCTGTTTTCACACCTTTTAATTTTTAATATCAAAATATTTTTTGCAGTTGTCTCCTTTTTCTGCTACAGATGTTTTTATTTAGACTGTAAGGAATGGTTGTCAGTGCTTTTTTGTTATTTTGTGTGTTTGAGTGTATGTTTAATTATGTTACATATTATTGTGTTACATAGTATTTTTGCACAAGAGTTTTTTGCCAATTTTGCCATTATAAAAGAAATACAGTCCGTTGAAGTGACTGCAGATTTGCCCCGGGTCCTATAAGACCTTGTGCCATCCAAAAGTTATCTGTACCTGACACATGACAGCTGGGAACAGGGCAAGGAAGCTGAATGATCTGTCTAAATCTCCCTCATTTGATGGGTGTGATAAGAGAACAATCATGGCAGTCACAAAGGTTTTTATTAAACCACTGGTTGCCATGGCAACCACAAAGGAATGCAGCCTCACATTGTAATTACTTAGGTGCTAGAGTTGAGTTAACATCTAAGTTCTTAAATGGCTGGAATCGAAGCTAACTCTGATCCCAGCCACTAGCTGCAAGTGCCCACTTTAAATAACAGCCAACACCAATCGCATATACAGAGGGCGCAGCAAGTGGCCTTCTACAAGCTCACTAAATGGCCCTTTGACAAGTAAATCTGTCATAGAGTATTAAGGGGTAAAGTGGCCATATTTTTCAAACTGAACCACAATACAAGTTGGGAACTGTAGTGCATCTGTCAGGATGGAAGTAATTAAATTCCTTAGTCTACTTTGATTGTAACTAGAGATGGGCGAATCGATTCTAACGAAGTGGAATTCGTTTAGAATTTCAGGAAAACTTCGGTTCTGAACGAAGTCGAAGTTTGGGGTACTTCGGGTGAACGATGTGTGCTTTAGATTGATAAAATGGCTGCGAGCACATGGCGTTACATGAGGCAAAGCACTCTGGGAGAGAAGGGCATAGCCTGCATGACATGTGCAGAGGTGAAGCCAAACAGAGACCGGAGGGATTCTGTGACGTCACCGCACTGTATAAGTCCGGGCTCGACGCCGGGAGCTCACACTCCTCTCACTGTACTGATCAGGGGAAGGTGGTGCGCGCGGCTGATTGTGATAGCTCTCACTGAAAACTGATTTTTATTAGCGATTTTTTGTGGGGTTTCTCAGCTTGTCTCTGAGACTGTTCTCTTAAATTCTATTTCTGATTTTTTGGGTATTGGATCTGAAATCCAGTGAGCGTCCACTGCAGCTGCATATACATATCAATATCCATGTGGGATTCTAACCATTTCCTGTTGTATTCATTTAATGAAACAGTGTTTTTACAATACAAAATACCACTTCATTTATTGGCTGCTCAATTCTATTTCGCAATTTACATCCAGGGATAATTAACTGGTTTTGCAGGTTTGGTCTAACCCCAAAAAACCTCATTTTCAACACCAAAAATATATACATTTTTCTGTAGCAATATTCACAAGCGACGTTAATTACAAATTAATCACTTGTTTTTTGGCCTTATAAAAAACACGCAATTGTAACACTCTTACATAGCTACTAGTTTGTGGTTTGCTCAATAATTTTGCGGCAATTTACATCCAGTGGTATAATTAAGCGTTGTTTTGCTGGTGTGCTGACCCAAGAAACCGACATATCCACGCCAAAGATATATATATTTTTCCTGAGATGCTCATAATATCACAAGAGAAGGTTAAATACAATTTAATCTCTTGTTGTGAGCATAGAGAAACACGCAAATGTAACAGTGCTACAAATGCTACAAGTTTGTGTGGTTGCTCCATTCTTTTGCTCAATTTTAACATCCAGGGGTGTTAATAAAGCGTTGTTTTGCTGGTGTGCTGACCCCCAAGAAACCGTCATTTCAACGCCAAATAAATAATTTTTCCTGTAAGCATAAAACACAAGCGAAGGTTAATTACAATTTTGATCACGTGTTGTGTTGCGAAGCAAAAACACAGTGGGCACAATGTGTAACACGCTACAAAGCTACTAGTTTGTGGTGGCCCAATTGATTGGCGCAATTTACATGCCAGGGGTTAATAAACGTTGTTTTGCTGGTAGTGTCTGACCCCAAGAAAAAGGTCATTTTCAAGCCAAAGATATATACATTTTACCTGTAGCATAATTCAGCAAGCGAAGGTTAATTACAATTTAATCTCTTGTAGTGTGGCTTAGAAAACAGCAATGTAACACGCTACAAATCTACTAGTTTGTGGTTGCTCAATTCTTTTGCGCAATTTTACATCCGGTGTTAATTAAGCGTTGTTTTGCTGGTGTTTTTAACCCCAAGAAACCGTCATTTTCAACGCTCAAAATATAATACATATTTCATGTAGTCATTATTCACAAGCGAAGGTAATTATAATTTTATCTCTTGTGTGTGGCTATGAAAAACACGCAATTGTAACAAGCTACAAGCTAACTATTTGTGTTGCTAATTCTTTTGCGCAATTTACATCCTGGATTTAATTTAAGCGTTGTTTTGCTGGTGTTTTTGACCCCTAAAAACCGTTCATTTTCAACGCCAAAATAATATGACATTTATTCCGTTGAAGCGATTATTCACAAGCGAAGGGTTAACTTACAACTTTATCTCTTGTTGTGTGGCATAGAAAAACACGCCATATGTAACAAGCAACAAAGCTACTAGTTTGTGGTTCCCACTTGTTTGCGCAATTTACATCCAGGGGTTATATTAAGCTTAGATTTGCTGGTGATGCTGACCCCAAGAAACCGCATTTTCAACGCCAAAATATATACATGATATTCCTGTAGCATAATTCACAAGCGAAGGATAATTACAATTTTATCTCTTGTTGTGTGGTCTAGAAAACACGCAATTGTAACACTCTACAGAAGCTACTAGTTTTGTGGTTGCTCAATTCTTTGCGCAATTTACATCCAGGGGTTAATTCAGTCACGTTGTTTTTGCTGGTGTGCTGACTAAGAAGTTGAGGCGATTTGCGTTTGTGCTATCGAGATCATCGATAGTCGATATTGGCCGCTATCGATAAGTTTGTTCGGTAGTTGAGCATCGATTAATCCTCTATGAACCATTAAAGTCTATGGTAGAGCAACAACTCCTTCATTAATTACACCGAAACAAGCTGGAGAAGACTGAAATGAACATCCACAACAGTCAAATGGAATACGATCAACATCTTAGCAACACACATAGGTTAAAAAAGTCACAAAAAAAAGTCACAGACCATTTTTTTACATCCCTGTCTTGTACATCAGCCTGACCACCTTAAACCTGCATCACCCACAAATTAAAAAGTGCCAGAAGGCAGTATGATTTGAACCACATGTTACTTTGAACTGGACAATGAATAATGCCCCTGATCCTGTAAACGCAGCAAGAGCCCCAAACCTGCATGTACCCCCACAATTAAAAAGTGCCTGCAAAAAGGCTCTTTCAAACCACCAATTTATTTTCACTGGACATTGACTATACCTGTCCCTGGTCCACAGCAATGATCCCCAAACCTGCATGACCCCCAGCATTTAAAAAAGTGTCCGTAAAAAGGATTCAATCAACCACCATTTATAGTTGAACTGTACATTGACTATACCTTTCCTTGGCCACATGCATGATCCCCAAACCTGCATTGAACCCGCCACATATAAAAAAGTGCCCGGAAAAAGGAGTCTTTCAACCACCATTTTAGTTTCACGGACCTTAACTATCCCTGTCCAGGCCACAGCATGATCCCCAAAAACCCCCCTTGTCCCAAAAAATGAACCCCACATTTAAAAAGTGCCCGGAAAAAGGAGTCTTTTCATAGCCACCATTTTAGTTTCACTGGACATTGACTGTACCTGTCCGTGGCCACAGCATGAGCCCCAGACCAGCATGACCCCCACATATAAAAAATGCCGCAAAAGGAGTCTTTCAACCACCATGTTAGTTGAACTTGACAATTGACTAACCTGTCCTGGGCCACAGCATGACCCAGGGGCCGGATTAACAGTGGGTGCAGTGAAAGCCCAGGCTGGCGTCCAGTCATCTATTAACACTCAGGTTTAAAATGCCCTGATGACAGCAGCAACGAAAACTGTCGTGCTTGAAGCAGGTGCGGAACGAAGTGTGAGAACTCCAGCCCTTCCTCTGTACACAGTCAAAACCTGGGTAGCGCTTTGCCCCTCCGTATGAGTGTGACCAATTGAGCTTCAAGTTTGATTTGCTTGGAAATACTGGTGGTTAACGCTCCTGTTACACCCAGGTGCCCTTTATCTTGGCATTCTTTTTCTCATTTTACTCAAGGGGCTGGAGGAAATGGTCCTCTGTAACTTTGTTCTCTGTCATGCTCCATACTCCATGTCCTCTGGAATAACCTACATCTGGTCAATTTTCCTGTACCTCCCCTTGTACAATTCAGAGTAATTTTTTTAACAGCTTATTTTGTACATGCAAGATTTTTAGTACTCTTAAAATTCTAGAAAACACATTTTTAAAATAGGATGGAAACCCTCCATGGTCTTTGTTACTCTTTTTTCATTGTATTAAATTGGTTGTCTCATACAGGGATTGATAGCCATGTTAAAGATCTTGCAAAAAACAATCATTTTGCAATATTTGTCCATTAACAGTTCCCTACCTATTCCTGTATCTGACAGCACCATCACCCTTGAGCCACTCTTGAAAATTGTGACGAACAAAGTGTCTGTTAGAAGCAACAATCTTTTAGAATAGGACCTGTAGTATAGCAGTCATGACACACGCATAAAAGCCCCCAAAAATTCAAAGCATGACCCTTGAGCCACTTGGTCAATGGTGAAGAAAAAATGTCTGTCTAGAAACAACAATTTTTTATACTAGGCCCTGTAATATTGCTGCATTTCAAAGCAGCAAGACCCAACAAAATTAATAAAAATGACTTCTCAGCCACTGTTAAAAATTGTTAGGGAGAAATGCCACTTAGAAGCCACATTTCTGTTACAAAGGACCAGGATATTAGCTTGTATTCTCACAGCTACAGACCCCAAAGAAATTATAAATATGACTTCTCTGCCACTATTAAAAATTGTGAGGGAGAAAAGCCACTTAGAAGCCACATTTCTGTACCAAAGGACCATAATTATAGCGGGGGGGTTGGGGGAAGGGAGGGACACTAGTCTTTTCCTATAAGCTTCCTTTCATAATTATTTTTTATTTTTTTTTCTCTCACTGCAACATGACCCCCAAAAAATTTTAAAAATGACTTCTCAGCCATTATTAAAAATTGTGAGGTAGAAATGCCACTAGAAGCCACATTTCTGATTCCAAGGACCATAATTATGAGCTGTATCTCACAGCAACATGACCCCAAAAAAAATTAAAAAATCTCTTCTCAGCCAACTATTAAAAATTGTGAGGGAGAAATGCCACTTAGAAGTCACATTTCAGTTCCAAAGGACCATGATTATATGCTGTATCACCACAGCAACATGACCTCAAAACCATTGACAAAGCGTAAACACTCTTTTAAGTAAAGTGAGTAAATGTGAATACGTTGTTTGTCATCGAAACCTTGCTGTGTCTTTTACAGTCACCTCACAGCAAAACCAGCAAAATGAACAGTAGGGAGAAAGAGAATAAAAAATTGCGTAAGAAAAGGAACATTTTATATAAAAAAAAGTTTTCGAAGAAGGACCATTTCTGTTTTGAAAAGAGAAAGTTAAGTTATGACTGGCAACTAATCTGGTGACCTCGTCAATTGGGCCACAACAACATCAGAGATCCATGCCTGATTTTCATGCATGATGAAAGTCAAACGATCCCATTATCTGTGGAAAGCCGATGCGTTTGTCTGTAATGACTCCCTCCACTCGTGCTGAAAGTCCGCTCAGATATGAGCTGGCTGCTTTCCGGTACAGACACCTCTTATGGCGTGACGAGCCGCTCGGGCCATTGCGTCATATTGGATAGCCATATCTAACAGAAGTCTATTGGTCCGGGACACATGGCAAAAACAACGGTTTGAGACGCAGACAGTCGTGCACCATGATCTTAAGCTGATCTCAGATGTGTTCAATGTTTTCCCTTCATTGCAATCGTCGGTGATTGTGTAAATCAAATATTGCCCAGAGGTCACCCATTATGCTTCTGCCACCTTGCAGCTGCTGCCTGCTACGCCTACTTGGCACTCTACTGCTGTCACGTCTACTGATGTTTGTTCCACCTGTGACATATGGGGAACGTGAAGCAGACGCACAGATGTCTCCAGTTGATCAATCAGCAAGTTCTCTCATTCCTGCATTATACACTCTATTTGTTTGTGGTGTAAGGGAAAGTGCTGATTTTATGTTTTGTACCGTGGGGATCCATGAGGTGGCCACGCGCAGTAACTGATGTTCATTTTGATGGCCTTAATGCGAGGAACCATGTTGGAGGAATAGAGAAAAAAAACATCCAAGCACTCATGTGAGAGATGGTAGCTTGATATCCCAAGCCTCTTTGTCGAGGGCACTAGCAAACTGATCTTCCTCAAACTTCCTCTCCGCCTCAAAAATCGCGCCAACCTCTTTCCAAGTGCAGGGGACGTCCGGTAACATCGGTGTCTACGGAATACCTCCTCCTACTCCTCCACCTCTGCCTCCGGCACAGCTTCAACACAGCCCTGACTTGCCTGAGATGATGCACCCTGAGCAGCTGATGCTCCACCTTCACTAGCAACTGGACCCCGAAACCCAGCTAATGAAGACCTGATGAATATTGTGAAACTGTCGGGCCTTGTGATTTGACGGAGAGACAGGCTCCGTGACCGCATCTGTCTCCGTCTCCTCCTCCGTCGCTGGCAGGACCTGTTTTCTTCAGAGTGGTCCAACGATCGTTCCATATACTAAGATCACCACAATGCTCCATGCTGACAAGGGCATTGGTCCGCACTGACCATTTTGGTGTCTTCTTCAAAACTGGCAAGGATGGTGCAGCAAGCTCTTACACCTCCTCCACTCTCAGTGGTTCAACACCCCAGGTCCGTACCCGATGCTTGTCAGGCCATGTTGTCACTTCAGTACAGCGTAATGGCATTGCGCTGCTGCCCATAGCTGGAGCATTGGAGGTGGGATATTCCAGCGTGTTGGCCACGTCAACAATGAGACGGTTGATGGGAGGCCGATCGATTGCTGCAACGCAGCCATGCGGGCCGAAGCAGAGGTGCAGACGGCGGAAGTGCGAACTCAGACCTCGAGCCTTCTTCAGCAGACATTCCAGACCCGTAGCTCTTTAGAAATTTTTCTTGACGACAAGGTTCATGACATGTGCCAGGCAAGGGATTGCTCCATCCCTACCGATCTAGTTAAGGGCGGCCAGCAGATTTTCGCCCTAATCGCACACCACCTTGCCTAGGCCCAAGTTCTTGTCACCCACCAGCGCTCTGGTCTCGTTCTTAGAGCCCGTCCACATCTCCTGACCTTTTTGTTGGACGGTCTCCAAGGTAAGAGATTAATTTCAACACGGCCTGGTTTCCTCTGGCACGTTATTGCCACCAGAGACCTTGGTGGAAATAGCCATGCACCATCCCTTCTTTATGAAGAGCGTGCGCCGAGCCTGAGAGCCACCGTCACCCCCAGAACCATCCACCCAGCTTCACCCAGTGAGCCTGTCACAGAGATATAGCGTTCCCCCCCCCATGCCGTACTTAACTATCCATTGTCGTGGTGAGATGGATCTTTTCCGGACACAGATGCAGACAACCTCTGAAATATTAGATGACACGTGGCTGGCCAGGGCTAGGTACGGCTTTTCTGGCAAAGAAATGCCTGCTCGCATCTGGTATTGGGGGCAAGCGATGGCATGACGTGCGGAGACCCATCTGTGTCCACCCTCGTAAGGCAAAAATTTTCAAGGCCAAAAGCCTGGCAATGCCGACATTCATGCTCCGCTTTGGGATGGTTTGGTGTTAATAGTGTTTCTTCTGCTCCCACACCTGAAGACAGAAGGCAGGCTGCTTAGACTGGCCGCTGTACGCGAGCATGTGCGTCAAACTGGCGGAAGGAGAAGGGGTAGGATGGGTCTCTGGTGGTGCTGGTGGTACTCGGGCGCGGTGGAGGCTGAATCCGGAGGCTGATCCTGAACATGACTCTGAAGACATGGGCAGCTGAGGAACGCTTGGTGGTGGCGTAGGAGGAGGATGCCGGAGACAGAGGGGCGGACAGAGGTTGGAGGCCCGTCGTCGTCTGCCTTTTTTGGCCAAGTGTTTCCCCCATTTCACTCATGTCATTCGCTGCATGTGACACTAGACATGTGGTGGTGTTAACCACCTTTAAGGTTCTAGCCTCTACTTATGCGTTAACGGCGATAAGGCGGCATATGACAACGCTGGGTGATCAGAGTGCTTGCTGCAAGAGAAGCCCAGGCTTGAGAGGTCCTGGACCTTTTTTACGGCGTATAAGCGAGGAGGCGGGTTTGGCGCTGACCGTGGCTGGCTGAATCATATCAGCGGACTTATGCGACCGCCCCTCCTTTTTGTGGCGGGACCCTATTGACACTACCCCATCCTTCCTCCTCGTCCACTTATGAAGCCGATCGTCAAGCAAATTCTGCGGAAAAGACCAGGATGGATCCGCAATGTCGTCATCATCATCATCATCAACACAGGTGACTTGGTCGTCCTGACTTTCTGCATCCAGAAGCAGCGGGCTACAAGCAAGGGGCACTGCAAGGCGTTGCCGACCGCCCGGGATTTTTGCCGATTGACCGGCTTCCTTCACCTCCTCTGATGGCATCATAACTGGGCGTCAGAGCAGACTAAATTCATCCTCTTGATCTTTTAACATGCCTTCTGACCCCAACCGCATTTTGTCATCAAAGAGGTCTTCAGACAATGGATTATCCACAGTGGTGGGTACACGAGTTGACATTTGGGCTGCTTCATGTTGGACGGATGCTGATGATGCTGATGACGACATTATTGGCTGTGACGAGGAGGTAAGACTGCTAGATGCAGGTTGCATTAACCACTGAAGGACAGATTGGCGACGTTGTTTGTTACTTAGATTGCCAGGGCCCTGACCCAGCGATGACAGGCCTGACGGTCCTGCAACTGACGATCCGCTGGCATGCGTGTTGTCGCCAGCACTGGAAGGAGCACCTTCTCTCGTAACCCTCTACCTCCATGTGCTACCCCCCCTCTTTGCTCGCTTACCACCTGCATTTCGCTCCATGTTCAGAAATATAAAAATTTGAGAAGGTATGGAATAGTTTTGGAAAGTCTCTTATTAAAAGACGGCAAATCACAGCTATTCTCAAATCCCTCTAATCAAAACAAATTGCTGGATTCAAATTTAACTGCAAGGTGTCTATCAACAAATCTGGACTGGGCAAAAGTCCAAAAACACGTATCTGTTATGTTTTGTATAATAAACTGTATTTTTTTTCACCTTTCAATTCACCTGTTGTGAATATAGAATTGCTGTTTTAAAATTTAAGTAGATGCTGCTCAATGAACAGTGCTGGTGCGCAAAAGTCAAAAAACACGTAACTGTTATGTTTTGATATAATAAACTGTATTTTTTGCACCTTTCAATTCACCTGTGGTGAATATAGAATTGCTGATAAAGAATTACATAAATTAAGCGACAATGAACAGTACTGGGTGCGCAAAAGTCAAAAAAACACGTAACTGTTATGTTTTGATATAATAAACTGTATTTTTTGCACCTTTCAATTCACCTGTGGTGAATATAGAATTGCTGTTTTAAGATTTACGTAGATGCTGCGTCAATGAACAGTGCTGGGTGCCAAAAGTCAAAAAACACGTAACTGTTATGTTTTGATATAATAAACTGTATTTTTTGCACCTTTCAATTCACCTGTGGTGAATATAGAATTGCTGTTTTAAGATTTACGTAGATGCTGCGTCAATGAACAGTGCTGGGTGCGCAAAAGTCAAAAAACACGTAACTGTTATGTTTTGATATAATAAACTGTAATTTTTGTACCTTTCAATTCACCTGTGGTGAATATAGAATTGCTGTTTAAGATTTACGTAGATGCTGCGTCAATGAACAGTACTGGGATGCCAAAAAGTCAAAAAACACGTAAATGGTTTATGTATTGATATAATAAACTGTATTTTTATGCACCTTCAATCACCAGTGGTGAAATATAATTGCTGATTTAAGATTTTTACGTATATGCTAGCGTCAATGAACAGAACTGGTGCGCAAAAGTCAAAAAACACAGTAACAGTTATGGTTTTTTGAATATAATAAACTGTAATTTTATGCACCTTTTCAATCACCTGTGGTGAATATCGAATTGCTGTTTTTATGATTTACGTATATGCTTGCTGCTTACAATGAACAGAACTGGGTGCACAATAGTCAAAAACACGTAACTGTTATGTTTTGATAGAATTTAAACTGTATTTTTTTGCACCTTTCAATACCCCCCCCCGCCTCACCTGTGGTGAAATAGAATTAGCTGTTTAAGATTCTAGATGCGCGTCAATGAAACAGTACTGGTGCAACAAAAGTCAAAAACCACTAACTGTTATGTTTTTTGATATAATAAACTGAATTTTTTGCACCTTTCAGATTCACACTGTGGTGAATATAGAAATTGCTGTTTTAAGATTTACGTAATGCTGCGTCAATGAACAGTACTGGGTGCCGCAAAAGTCCAAAAACCACCGTAACTGTTAGTTTTCGTATAATTACACGGTATTTATTGCACCTTTCAATTCACCTTTGAATATAGAATTGGCTGTTTAAGATTTTACGTAGATCTGCGTCAATGAACAGTACTGGTGTGCTCAAAAGTCAAAAAATCACGTAACAGTTATGTTTTGATATAATAAACGTATTTTTTTGCACCTTTTCATTTCCACCTGTGTGTGAATAAGAATTGCTGTTTTAAGATTTACGTAGATGCTTGCGTCAATAACAGTACTGCGTGCGCAAAAGTCAAAAAACACAGTAACTGTTATGTTTTGATAGTAATAAACTGAATTTTTTTGCACCTTTCAATTCACCTTGGTGAATATAGAATTGCTGTTTTAAAGATTTTACGTAGATAGCTGCGTCAATGAACAGTACTGGGTGCAACCAAAATCAAAAAACCCGTAACTGTTATGTTTTGATATAATAAACTGTATTTTTTTGCACCTTACAATTCACCTGTGGTGAAAATAGAATTGCTGTTTAAGATTTACTAAGATCTTGCGTCAATGAACATTACAGGGAGCGCAAAAGTCGAAAAAACAACGTAACTGTTGATTTCGTATAATACACGGTATTTTTGGCACCTTTCAATTCACCTGTGAATTATAGAATTGCTGTTTTAAGATTCACGTAGATGCAGGCGTCAATGAACAGTACTGGAGCGAAAGTCAAAAAACACTTAACTGTTATGTTTTGATATAATAAACAGTATTTTTATTTGCACCTTTCAATTCACCTTGTAGAATATAAGAAGTGCTGTTTAAAGATTTACGTAGATGCAGCGTCCAATGAACAGTACTGGGGTGCGCAAAAGTCAAAAAACACGAGTACTGTATGTATTGTATAATAAACTGTATTTTATTGCAACCTTTCAATTCACCTGTGGGTGAAATAAAGAATTGCTGTTTTAAGATTAACGATAGATGCCCTGCGTCAATGAACATATGTGGTTCACAAAAGTCAAAAAACACGTAACTGTTATGTTTTTGATATAAAAAACTGTATTTTTTGCACCATTCAATTCACACTGTGGTGGAATATAGAATTGCTGTTTTAAGATTTACGTAGAGCTCGCGCGTCATAGTACAGTACAGGGTGCGCAAAAAGTCAAAAAACACGTACTGTTATGTTACGTATAATACACGGTATTTTTTATTGCACCTTTTTCAATTCACCTGTGAATATAGAATTTGCTGTTTAAGATTTACTAGAAGCTGCGTCAGAAGAACTTACTTGGTGCCAAAAGTCAAAAAACACGTAACTGTTATGTTTTTTGATTTAATGAAACTGTATTTTTTGCACCTTTCAATCACCTGTGGTGAATATAGAATCATGGCTGTTTTACAGATTTACGAAGATGCTGCGTCAAATGACACAGTACTGGTGCGCAAAAGTTCAAAAAACTCTTACTGTTAAGTTTTCGTTAAATACACCGGTATTTTTGCAACCTTTCAATTCACACTGTGTGAATAGAAGAATTGCTGTTTTAAGATTTAACGTAGATGCAGCGACAATGAACAGTACTGGGTGCTCAAAAGTCAATAGAAAAAAACACGTAACTGTGATGTTATTCGTACGAAACAACGGTATTTTGGCAACAAACAACCTGTGCTGAGTCTGACTACAAGATAGCTGGATTGTAATTTAAGTGCAAGATTGAAATATAAACAGTCACAGGTGTAATGTTAAAATAGAACACCTATCCTGAAATGTATACTGATAATAAAAGTGGAGTTTTGCAGCTTAACACAGAGACCTCATTTACTAGAAATGATGTTATCCAAAATAAGTTCAGACTGCCCAATATCCAGAAATACTTCAATAGCAAACTGTTAATTAAAAAAGATATTCCACTACAATATCTACACTAAGTCTTGGTGAACTTTTAATCCAATGTTCATTATAGATAGAGCTTGTCTTTGTTCGGCTACCCGCGTGGCCCCCCCCCCCCGCTCCCAGTCCGCCGTGATTTTAACACCGGTAGATGCTGCTTTAAAATTCTCTAGCTAACTAACATAAAATGTTTAAAATCTCTAAACTAACTAAATTGGAAGGATCACAGCTAATAGCAGAGGTTTCTCTGTGCAGAAATAGACTAATTTCGCGGGCGCTGTGTGGCCACAGGCAGAGCGCACGTCCTTCCCATGAAACCTGAGAGACACTGAGGCTGAAACAGGAAACGCTGTCAAATGTAAAACGAGGTCATGTGATTTTTCCAGCCAACCCGCAACCATACACATCCCATTTCATGACGTCGCACACACACTCATCACCCCTCTAATTCTATAATAGATTTGCTGGCCGCCAAAATTACAGGAAGCGCCGAAAAAGGCGCGATCTTAAAGATGATGCTCAGATTTTAACCTTAATTATCGAATGATCTTGAAATTTTCGATCACCATAAAAACCTTGCCGATTTCAACTTTGTCGATAAAAATCGCTCAACACTACTCTCAAGCCTGGGCCTTCTTTGAGCAAGCCTCTGATTCACCCAGCGATGTCATGTGCTGCCTATGACGTAAACGCATAAGTAGAGGCAAGAACCTTAGGTGGTTAACCACCACCAACAGCCTATCACATGCAGCGAATGCATGATTTGAAATGGAGGCAACACTTGGCCAAAAAAGGCCAGACCGACCCCGGGGGCCTCCAACCACTGTCACACCCCTGTCTCCCCCTCCCTCCTCCTCCGCCACCACCAAGCTTTTCCTCAGCTGCCCATCTCTCAGAGTCATGATCAGGGATCAGCCTCCGCTTCAGCCTCCACCGTCGCCCGAAGTACCACCAGCACCACCAGAAAACCCCATGCTACCCCTTCTCCTTCCGTCAGTTTGACGACCTGCACACCGTACAGCGGCCAGTCTAGCAGCCAGCCTTCTGTCTTCCAGGTTTGGGAGCAGAAGAAACACTTTAACCCAAACCATCCCCAAGGCCAAAAGCCTGAATGTGGGGCATTGCCAGGCTTTGGCCTTGGGAAAAATGTTGCCTTTCCGTCTGGTGGACACAATGGGTTTTCCGCCACATCATGGCCTTTGCCTGCCCCCAATACCAATGCCGAGCAGGCATTTCTTTGCCAAAAAGACGTCCCTGCCCTGGCCCAGCCCACGTGTCATCTAAAATTTCAAGCGCCTTGTCTGCATCTGGGGCCCGGGAAAAGTCCATCTGACCACCGACACATGGACTAGGTAAGCACGGCCAAGGGGCCGCTATATCTCTGTGACAGCTCACTGGGTGAGCTGGGTGGATGTCTCTGGGGGTGACGGTGGCTCCCCAGGCTCGCGCACACTTTTCAAAACCGCAGGGATGGTGCAGGGTTCTTTCCCCCAAGGTCCTCTGGTGGCATCACGTACCCAGAGAAACCAGCCGTGTTGAAATTAATCTTTCTTGAGACCGTCCACACACAGGCAGGAGCTGTGGACGGCTCTCCGCACGAGACCGAGCGCTGGCTGGGTGACAAGAACCTTGTGCCAGGCAAGGTGGTGTGCGATAACGGTCGAAATTTACCTGCCACCCTTAAGATCGGTAGGCTGGAGCACATCCCTTGCCTGGCACATGCCCATGAACCTTGCCGTCCAGAAATTTCTAAAGAGCTACCCCGGGTCTGGACTGCCTGCTAGGAAGGTTTCGAAGTCTAAGTTTCGCACTTCCGCCGTTCGCACCCTACTTCGTCCCGCCTGGCTACGTTGCAGTTAAAGCTCGGCCTCCCCGTCAATCGTCTCTTTGGGTTTTCGTGGCAACACCTGGAATTCCACCCTCCACATTCCCCGGGCGATTGTGGCAGCACGCAATGCCATTACGCAGTACGAAGTGACACTTTGCCTGACAAGCAGCGGTGCGGACCTCCGGGGTGTTGACCACTGAGAGTGGGGGCAGGTGAAAGAGCTCTGCACCATCCTTGCCATTTTTTGAAGAAGCCACCAAAATGGTCAGTGCGGACAATGCCCTTGCCCAGCATGAGCATTGTGGTGATTTAGTTCTGGAACGATCGTTGGACACTCTGAGACGGCGGGTCCCGCCAGCGACGGAGGGAAGAACGGACACAGATGCTTACACGGAGCCTTGCTCTCCGTCAAATCCAAAAGGCCCGACAATTTCACAATTTCATGGGTCTTCTTTAAAGGCAGTGGTTCGGGGTCCAGAGCTAGTGAAAGGGTGGCGCATCACTCTCAGGTGCAACATCTCAGGCAAGTCAGGGCTGTGTTGAAGCTGTGCCGGAGCAGCGGAGAAGGAGAGGGGTATTCCTAGACACCGACGTTACCGACGTCCTGCCTTGGAAAGAGTTGGCGCGAATTTGAGGCGGAGGAGGAAGATGAGGAAGATCATTTTGCTAGTGCCCCTCGACCCAGATGCTTGGTAAATCAAGGCTCCATCTCTCACATGAGGGGCTTGGATGCTCCATTTCCTCCAACATGACCTCGCATTAAGGCCATCAAAATTAACAACAGTTACGGGGTGGCCACCCTCCTGGATCCCCTTTACAAAACAAAACTCAGCACTTTCCTTCCACCCACCCAAATAGAGAGTAAAATGCAGGAAATGGAGACCTTGCTGATTGATCAACTGGAGACATCTGTTGCGTCTGCTTCACGTTCCCCAAATGTCACTGTGGAACAACATCACCAACGTGACAGCATTTAGAGAGCCAATAGCCGTACGCAGCAGCAGGCAAGGTGGCAGAAGCCTAATGTGTGACCTCTGCAATCTTTGTTACCACCTCACCAACGCATGCAATGCAGGGCACACATCCAACCACAGAGACCACTTAAGATTATGGTGCACGACTATCTGCGTCTCAACACCGAGGTTTTTGTATGTTTTTCCGACCCAATAGACTTCTGGTTATCCAAAATGGGATGAATGGCCCGAGCTCGCTCGCCACGCCATAGAGGGTTGTCCTGCCCACAGCCAGCGTCATATCTGAGCGGACCTTCAGCACAGCTGGGAGTCATTACAAAAAAAACCCAAATCCGGCTTTTCCACAGATAATGTGGATCGTTTGACTTTCATCAAGATGAATCAGGCAGGGATCTCTGATGATGTTGTGCCCCATTTGCCAAGGTCAACCGATTAGTTCCCCGGTCTTACTTCACTTTCCCCTCTTCAAACAGAAATGGTCCTCTTGAAAAATGTTTTTAAAATGATCATTTCTTATTTTGCAATTTTTTAATTCTCTTTTCCCAACAGTTCATTTTTGCTGGTTTTGCTGTGAGGAGACTGAAAAAAGACAGCAAGGTTTCATGACAACACCGTATTCCATTTAATCACTTTATCTTTAGAAGTTTCGCATTGTCAGTTTTGAGGTCATGTTGCTGTGAATATAGCAATAATTATGGCCCCTTTGGAACAGAAATGTGGCTTTTAAGTGGCATTTCTCCCTCACAATTTTTTAATAGTTTGGGTGAGAAGTCATATTTATAATTTTTTGGGGTCATGTAGCTGTGAGATACCCGCAATAATCATGGTCCTTTGGAACAGAAATGTGGGTTTTTGAGTGCATTTCTCCCTCACAATTTTTAACAGTGGCTGAGAAGTTCCCTTTTTAAAAAATTTTTTTGGGTCATGCTGCTTTGAAAAGCAGCAATACTACAGGTCCTAGTATAAAAAAAATGTTGGTTCTAACACACATTTGTTCTTCACAAATTGTCCAAAGTGGCTTAAGGGTCATGCTTTGAATTTTTGGGGCATTTTTGCTTTGAAATGCAGCTATACTACAGGTCCTATTATAAAAAAAAATGTTGTTTCTAACAGACATTTGTTCTTTACAAATTTTCCCCAAAATGGCTCAAGGGTCATGCTTTGAATTTTTGGGGGCATTTGCTTTGAAATGCAGCTATACTACAGGGCCTATTATAAAAAAAAAATTGTTTTTCTTAACAGACTTATGTTTTTTCACAATTGTCAAGAGTAGCTCAAGGGTGATGGTGCGTCAGAAACAGGAATAAGGTAGGACACTGTAATGGACACATATTGCAAAATGACTTGTTTTTTGCAAGATCTTTAATATAGCTTCAATCCCTGTATTGAAACAACCCATTTAATACAATTAAAAAAAAGAGAAACAAAGCCATGGGGGGATACCATCATATTTTAAAAATTTGATTTCAAGAATAACAGAACTAAAAAACTTGCATGAACAAAATAGCTGTAAAAAAAATTCCTCTGAATTGTACAAGGGAGGTACAGGAAAACTTGACCAAATGTAGGTTATTCAGAGGACATGGAGTATGGAGCACGGACAAAGAACAAATGTACAGAGACAATTTCCTCCAGCACGTTGAGTAAAATAAAAAAAAGTAATGCCAAGAAAAAGGGCACCTGGGGGAACAGGAGCGTTAACCACCAGTATATTCCAAGTGAAGCTCAATTGGTCCGCACTCATACGGAGGGGCAGCGCTAGCCAGGACAGGGGCAGAATATGTCCAGTGAAACTAAAATGGTGGTTTAAAGACTCCTATTCTGGCACTTTTTAATTTTGTGGGTCAGACAGGTTTAAAAGTCATTCTGCGGTAACAGGACAGATAAAAGTTAATGTCCATTCAACTAAAATGGTGGTTCAAAGACTCCTTTTCCCGGCACTTTTTAATTTGGGGGTCAGACAAATTTAATGGTCATACTGCGGCCAGGAGAGGTATAGTCAATGTCCAGTTCAACTAAAATGGTGTTGAAAGACTCCTTTTCCCGGCACTTTTTAATCTGTGGGTCAGACAAGTTTAATGGTCATTCTGCGGTACAGGACAGAATATAGTCAATGTCCATTCAACTAAAATGGGGGTTGAAAGACTCCTTTTTCCGGGACTTTTTAATCTGGTTTATGCAGGTTTGGGCTCATGCTGTGGCCCAGGACAGGTATAGTCAATGTCCAGTGAAACTAAAATGGTGGGTTTAAAGACTCCTTTTTCCCGGCACTTTTTTATCTGGGGTCCCTGCAGGTTGGGGCCATGCTGTGGGCCCAGGACAGGTATAGTCAGTGGGCCAGTGAAACTAAAATGTGGTTGAAAGACTCCTTTTTTCCGGCACTTTTTAATCGGTTCATGCAGGTTTGGGGCTCATGCTGTTGTGGCCCAGGACAGGTAATAGTCAATGTCCAGTGAAACTAAAATGGTGGTTGAAAGACTCCTTTTCCCGCACTTTTGAATCTGGGGTCCTGCAGGTTTGGGGGTCATGCTGTGGCCCAGGACAAGTATAGTCAATGTCCAGTTCAACTAAAATGGTGTTGAAAGACTCCTTTTTTCCCCGGGACTTTTTAATCTTTGGGGGGCCCTGCAGGTTTGGGGCTCATGCTGCTTTCCAGGACAGGGATATTCAATGTCCAGTTCAAGTAAAATGATGGTTCAAATCATACTGCCTTCTGGCACTTTTTAATTTGTGGGTGATGCAGGTTTAAGGTCATGCTGTGGTACAAGACAGGGATATGTTAATGGTTTGTGATTTTTTTTTCAGTGGCTTATATAACCAAATTTTGTTGAATAAGATGTTGCACTTATCCATATGACTGTTTTGGATGTTAATTACAGCTTCTCCAGCCCTGTTTGGGTTAAGAATGAAGGTGCTGTTTTCTCTCCCATAGACTTTAATGGTCATCGCTCATAATTGTCCATCGACCATCGACTATCTTGTCGATGATGGTCGACTATCGACCATCGACCGATGTCGATGGCCAAAGTAATCGCTCAACACTACTTATATGTAGTCATGTTTGCTTTACTTCTACTACAGTCTTCTGAATAGAATAATATTTATTCCTTGTACTTGCTCTGCTTCCTGTGCCTTATTATTCTGGGTTCTGGCTTATCTGTGATTAAGCTTTCTTGAGCTCTACCACTGCTTCTGTGAGCCATTGTATGTGTATCATATCCAGGCTCAGACTTGCCCAAGAGGAGTAAACTTCTAGTAGGCCCAGGAACTAGGGAAACTTCCAGAATGGTAGGGCTAGGACTGCAAGAGAGAGAGAGTGCAAGAATGATGTGCAGTATGAGCAGTCATGTACAGTAACTGTAGGGTGGGCCCCAAGAATCAACTCTACTGGTTGGCCACCAACACCCCAGTCTGACATTGGTTCCATAGCTCTACCACTTCTCCTGTGTGTTATATAGTAAGTGTGTCATATCCAGTCTCAGACTTGCCCAAAGAGGAGCCTGATAAACTCATAGTGGGCCCTTAAGCATGGCAGACATGGGCCTGCTTTTCAGGGAGCAAGAGGCTGAGTGCAAGAGTACTGCAGAATGTGACTTCATGTACAATAGCTGTAGGTAGGCCGCCAAATCAACTCCATCAGTGGACACAAGTCACTCCAATCTGACACTGATGATCATATCCAGAATACAAATGACCACAACTCTTGTACTCCTTTGTGCAAACTCTCTATACATTTGAACTCAACTAATCTTTCTCACTGTTTTTTGTCTTGATTTGCAGTCCAGATTTCTCCTACAGCTGCAGGATGATCCTCAGGACTGCTGCCTGTGAATCTTCCTGCAGCACAGAAACTCTGCAACCCATTGAAGGGGTTCAGGGTAAAGATGAAAGGATTCCTTAGACTCCAGACCCAAGTTTAGCTTATGCCAATTAGAGCTACTAGTATTTCTTATTCCAGTCTTCTACCTTTTCAGCTTCACAAAGTGTAACCATGGGAAGTACAACTCCTTAAACTGCAACGCCTTACGCAATTGAAAGCTTTGCATTTCTTCTTACTACATTAAGTAGTAAGTAACTGTGTTGTGACAGTTACTGTTAGATTTCAGATAGGATAACAAACATCTGAAGATATATCGCTGATAATTAATCCTTCCACAGAACAGGAGGCCTAGCTATAGAGGTACAGAGGTAGCTGAGGCCCGTCTGTCATATGAAATAAGACCGATAATCTAAATGGCACATGTTGTTGAAGGGCCCCGTTACAGATTTTGCATTGGAGGCCAGAAACACCTGCCCAGAACATTACAATATTAATACTGTTTGGCCTCTTTGTTAGGATACAATTATCAATAGATTAATTGCCCTGGAGCAACAAAGTTACATTTTAACATATATTACACTGAATCTATACTTTTATTCCTTTAATATGTTTGTGTAGTAGGAAGAAAAACGTGATCAAGTATTGTGAAGGAAATATAATAGCCCTTAATAAATGCATGTGTAGACTGCTTAATCATTAATTGGCTGTGCTTTCTTTGCCTTTGGTCCTTATTTTTGCTTCTTATCTTCATTCCTTGGGGTGTTCTTTGGTAACTTTGTTAAAAGAACCTGATTTTGTGAAAAAAGTCACAAAAAATCTTGGCAACTTGAATCAAAATATGTAATCCTCAGGTAGTGTATGATGGATAAGGGTTATAGTTAGCTTGGTCCTCTCACTGGTAAGATCTAAAATTACTTAGGTGTCCACATTACTTAATATTGGGGAGTAGGTACATACTATTGGTAAGGGACAATACTCATTTTACATTGATACAAGTATTAGCATTTATTTGATATACTCTTGTTATTCTTCCAATATTATAGCTGATACGTGTGTTTTTAGGTATACCTTAAATGAAACTCCATCATATTTATACTTGTAAGATGGTGATTGTGACTATATACCTGCAATTTATGGGTTATTCTCTGTATACCTCGATTTTTATGGGATTTTTATTCACTACAACTAATACAGATTATTACTTTTTGACTATATACTCTCTGATGGTTCTTACAGTTATTTAATGTTCATAGAGAGGGGTCTTGTGAGGAGAGGGGGCCGAAACAATAGGAGGCTCAGCCTGATGAACAATTTGGGACTATTTTACTGTCAGACTGTTTTGATAAATGACTCCCATTATCTTTATTCTACAATTTTGTACAATTCTGACTAAACCGAATTTTCAGCGTCTTTGTTATGTTTTACTATTTAAAAAAAAATGAAACATTTTTTAAATATGCTTTGTAGCGGAATTTCTTGAGACTGATAACTTCATGTATTTTTATATTTATGGACCTGTGTGATGCTCGTTTTTGGGAGCTAAAGTGCAGATTTTATTAGTACCAGTAGGTGAAGTGACCAAAAGAACACAAATCTGGCGCAAGGTATTTTATTTTTTTCAAATTTTTGGAGAAGGTAAAGTGACCAAAAGAACGCAATTTTGTTGTTGTGGTTTTTTTTTCTACAGTGTTTACCCTACGGGATAAATAATGTTGTATAATGTCATTTAAAATAAATCAGGTTTTTACAAATTATGTTTAACTTTTTATTTATTATATTTAATTTCTTAAAGGGGATTTTTGAATTTTTGGTATATTTTTAAAACTTTTTTTTTTACTTGCACTTTCAGTCTCTGTAGAGTAGTTGACGATTAGGGGGTCCGATAGCTTGTACAATACTCTTCAATACCATTTTACAGCAGAATAAAGTTTTAATATGACTCTGAAAATAGTAGCTATGGTGGCTTTCATTCTATAGCTGCCATGGTAGTCGGTTTGTACGACTCCATTACGTTTTAATAGACCGCTGTGCCACCTTTTAATTATTTAGATGCTGCTGTTGGGTTTACTAAATAATATTATTGGCTAAATGGCCAGGATAGGTGTTATCTCAGCCGTTAAGGCAGTTGCAATTAAAAGCCTACACTTCCTGAGTATGGTACGGTTTTAGTGAGTGAGCCTGTTCCATAATCACTTACCAACATTATAGCGGAAATGTACATTGGTAACGGTGTGTGGGCAGTGAAGATGTTTTTTTAATAAATGTCCCCCTATATCTGGTAGTTATATGAATTGTATCTTTCACTTATTATCAATTTTCTCTTCTGCAGGCTCCATCTCTAAATGTCAGTTTTTTGCAGTCTAAGCTCCAGGGTTTGTAAAGACTAGCTGCTATTATGTCTCCCATACACAGCACACAGAGAAAATAGGAGCGACTCCTCCCCTATAGTATCTCTTTTGTGCTTACATTTAGAAGGAACAGTAGTATAGAGTATGTTATACTGCACAACTGAGCGGTGTACAGTTTCTCACAAAAATGACAACCCTCACATTTTAAAAAATATTGCATTACATCTTTTCATAGGACAATACTGAAGATATGACACTTTGATACTATGTAAAGTAGTCAGTGTACAGCTGGTATACCAGTGTAAATTTGGTGTGCCCTAAAAATAACTCAACACAGCCCTTAATGTCTAAACCGCTGGCAACAAAAGTAAGTACACCCCTAAGTGAAAATGGACATTGTACCCAAAATGTCAATATTTTGTGTGGCCACCATTATTTTCACTGCCTTAACTCTCTTGGGCATAGAGTTCACTAGAGCTGCACAGGTTGCAGTCACTGGAATCCACTTCCACTCCTCCGTGATGACATCACAGAGCTGGTGGATATTAGAGACCTTGCGCTCTTTCTCTTTTCATTTGAGGATCCCCCACAGATGCTTTATAGGATTTAGGTCTGAAGACATGCTTGGCCAGTCCTGCACCTTTACCCTCATTTTCTTTAGCAAGGCAGTGGTCATCTTAGAGGTGTGTTTGGGGTCGTTACCATATTGAAATACTGCCCTGTGGCCCAGTTTCTGAAGGGAGGGGATTATGCTCTGCTTCAGTATGTCACAATACATGTTGGTATTCATTGTTCACTCAGGGAACTGTAGCTTGCTACAGCTGGCAGCACTCATGCAGCCCCAAACTATGACATTGCCACCACCAAGCTTGACTGTAGGCAAGACACACTTGTCTTTGTACTCCTCACCTAGTTGCCGTCGCACATGGCGTCGTTCCAGCAATCCATGTACTTAGTCTGCTTGTCTTCAACAAACTGTTTGTGGATCTTCTTGTACGTCATCTTTAGAAGTGACTTCCTTTTGAGACGACAGACACGTAGACCAATTTTATGCAGTGTGTGGCATATGGTCTGACAGGTTGACCTCTCTCCCCTTTAACTTCTGCAGCAATGCTGGCAGCACTCACATGTCTATTTCAAAAAGGCAATCTCTGGATATGATGCTGAGCTCATGCACTTAACTTCTTTGGTCGACCATGGTGAGATCTATTCTGTGTGGAACCTGTCTTGGTAAACCACTGTATGGTCTGGACCACCGTGCTGCAACTCAGTTTCAGGGTGTTGGCAATCTTCTTATAGCCTAGGCCATAGTTATGGAGAGCAATATCTGGTGCCATGTTGAACTTCCAGTGACCAGTATGAGAGAGTGTGAGAGTGATAACGCCAAATTTAACACACCTGCACCCCATTCACACCTGAGACCTTGTAAAACTAATGAGTCACATGACCCTGTGGAGGGAAAAAGGCCAACTGGGCAATATTTGTCCATTTTGTACTCACTTTTGTTGCTAGCGGTTTAGACATTGATGGTTGTGTGTTGAGTTATTTTGAGGACACACAAAATTTACACTGTTACACGAGCTATACACTGACTACTTTACATTGCATCAAACTGATATATCTTCAGTGTCATCCCATATTTACAAAAAATGTGACGGGTGTACTCACTTTTGTGAGATACTGTAACTGTGTGGTAGTAAAACAACAAGCCATATGTATTCAACAGATTTTTCCATCAAAAACATCCATCCTGGACCTGCAACACAAATTCTGGGGGATAATCTCAGATTTCTGCCACAAATTTTGAATTTACATGTGGTGAAATTCTACCTGACATGTAACTTACTCTAGAATCATATGAATAAGTGACTTGTCAGTGTCGCATGAACTTATAATGGGACATGAAATGCATGTGGATTCAGCACTGAAATCTGCATTAACATTCCACTGTGTGAACATTTTTTCAGTCTGTACATTTCTCACTCTCTCCTTGCAGAATAAATGACATGTTATCTTGATTCTAGTGGTCAGATTGACTATGGAAATACCAAGTTGTATAGTTTATATGTTTGACTAGCTTAGCACAGTAAAAAATTTAATTAGTTTGCTTTATGTTGCCATATTCCAAAAGCTATAACATATTTGTTCTCCAATCAACAAAGCTATGTGAAGAGTTGTATTTTTGCTGTTTGAGCTGATATTTTTCACAGTGCTATTTTCGGGTGTCAAACAAAAACAGCAACTCTGACATTGTTTTTTTTATGGCATTTACCATGTGAAAGTAGTACATAGTTACATGGTTTGTAAGGGTATGTTCACATAGCATATTGGGGCACGTACTGTACGCGACACAATACACCATGTGTTTTAGAAGTACGCGCTGTTCAGCAAGCACCTCCAAGCACAGGGGGGCCGGCCGCATTCACCTTTATTATCAGCGGCATGTAAGCATACAATATGATCGTATTGTACGCCGGGGGAGATGAGACATAATTCATAGCTCTCTCTGTGAGTTATGAATTACCGTAATTGCGGGGTGCATGTCGGGTGTATTGAAGTGCCCCACAATTACACCATGTGAACATACCCTAAGGCTGAAAAAAAAAAGTCCATCCAGTTCAGCCTATTGTGCTATAGTGTTGATCTAGAGCAGGCATTCTCAAACTGCGGCCCTCCAACTGTTGGGAAACTACAACTCCCATCATTCTCACTGGTCTAGATTATATAAATACATGATGGGAGTTGTAGTTTCCCAACAGCTGGAGGGCCGCAGTTTGAGGATGCCTGATCTAGAGGAAGGCGACACCCCCATGAGTTAGAAGCCAAGTGTCCTCATTTTAGGGGAAAAACTCCTTCCCGACACCAATAATCCCTTCTCTAGAATCCAGGTCACTATAATTTGTTATATTATTGCACTCTAGAAATGCATCTAGACTCTTTGAACTCTTTTAACCCCTTAAGCCCGAGGCTTGAAAAGGACTTAATGCCCAGCAAATGACGCAGTTGTATAAGGACTTGTTTTATGTGGGAGAAGTTGTGCTTTTTGGGGGCATAATTTGAGTTTACATATAAATTACTGCTGAATGTTTTTTTACTTTTGTGTTTTTTTTTAATAATTTTTTTTACTCCATTCACATTTCACACTAAATAACATGTCAGGTTAATTCTACTGGTTATTACGGTCATGTGGATACCTAATATGTGTATTTTTTTGTGTGTAACATGTACACAATAGTTTTTAATTAAATATTGCTTTTTGTTTTATTATTTATCTTATTTTTTTTCACTTTTTATGGTTTTTACTTTGTTTCAAATCCCAATAATTGTACTATTATACAATTTTTTTTTATACTTGGTAATGTATTAGCATACATGAATATGCTAATACATTACAATCTGTGTCAGCACAAAGTGTGCCCTGAGTGCAGGCTTGTTATACAGAAAGCCTTGGGGCTACTCTTGGTAACCAGTGCTGACTGTGCAGACGTTCTCTGGGGTCCATTGGGTCGCTGTAAGTCCCAATCACCCGGCAGAACAGGGTAAAGCCCTTTGATTATGCTGCGGTCACAGAGTGTGGCAATCAAAGGGTTAAGCGTCAGGGATCAGAGTTTCCTCCACTTCCCGGAGCTTCCAGAGACTGTTCTAGGAACAAAGCTGTTAACTACAGCTCGGTTCCTAGCGCAGCTGTAGCGCTTGGATGCGCAAAACAACTCTTTCTGTAGCGACGCCAAAAGACGTCGCTGCAGAATAACGACCTGCAACATCTGCTGTCTAAAGTTAAAGGAGTTAATGCATGCACCATGAAAATTTCCTCTGGCAAAGTCTCACTGCTTTTACGACAAAGAATCCCTTTCTATATTTATCCAGAAACTTTCTTTACTCTAGATGTAGAGGATGCCCCCTTGTTCTGGATACAGTCCTGGGTATAAATAATTCTTGAGAGAGATCTCTATATTGATATTTGATATATTTATGCATATTTATTATATCCCCCCAAAGCCCTCTTTTCTCTAACTTAAATAACCCAAATTTTGCTAATCTTTCTGGGTATTGCAGTCCACCCAGTCCTTTTATTTTTTTTGTTTCCACCTTTGAACCTGTTCAAGCTCTACAATGTCTTTCTTGTGCACTGGTGGCCAAAACTGTACACAATAATCCATGTTCGGTCTGACTAGAGATTTGTATGATGGGAGAATGATGTCCTCATCTTGTGCATCTATGCCTCTTTTAATACACCTTATCATCCCATGGTCTCATAGGATATGGTGGGAACACCCCTTTCAGATATAAGAGATGTAATTGCAAAAAATATATCAATGCTTTACTATTATATTTGCCTTTATGTTTTTATTGATCATTGAAAATAATCAAGAAGTCTACAGAACAAATACAGTTGATATATATTATTCACCATTACCTGTAAAATTCACGCATTGTTTATTTGTTTCTGTTGATGGTTACTGGAATAAGACAGGATAAGTATTGCAGATATTTTTTCTTCATAGCGTCACAAATGCAATATTTTCTATGGTTTTAAAAAGCATATTGCACGTTAAATTTATCCTTGACTTTGTTATCATTCAGGCAATGAAAGCTTAGAAGATAATTATGTGCAAGACAGCAAGATGGGATTTGTCATAAATGCAATCTATGCAATGGCTCACGGGCTCCATAATATGCATTCAGCCTTGTGCCCAGGACATGTTGGTCTGTGTGATGCTATGAGGCCAATTGATGGCAGCAAACTGCTTGAGTTCTTAATCAAGAGTTCATTTGTTGGTGTTTCTGGGGAAGATATCTGGTTTGATGAAAAAGGAGATGCTCCTGGAAGGTAAGAGTTTGGTTTATTTCAGCATATTCCAAGAACACATTTAGTACATTGAACTAGTAGGAGCTGTAGTCAGGAGCATAACCAGAATTTATAGGGTTCCATTGTAACATAGATAAGCCGCCACCACCACATACTGACAGGAGACTAAAATAGCAACATAAAAAGTGTGGTATCTTTAACTCCTTAATGACCGCGCACCGTCTTTGGCGTCAATCGGTGTGGGTCGTTCGTCTGCAGCGACATCTTTTGACGTCGCTGCAGACACCGGAGTTTGCGGCGCCCAGCGCCGCAGCTGCGCTGGGATCGGGGCTGTACTACACAGCCTTGATCCCAGAGCATCTCCTGCAAGCACCAGGTAGATGAGGAAACGTCCGCAACCCGGTGCTTTAACCCTTTGATTGTGGCGGTGCGTTACCGCAGCGCAATCAAAGGGTTTCCCCTGTTTCTGTCGGTTGATCGGAACACCCGGTGACCCGACAGAGCCCGGGGAATAGCTGCGCAGTCAGCCCTGGGGACCAAGAGTGGCCCCAGAGCTGTCTGTGTATGAAGCCAGTGACTAGGACACACTGTGTGGTGTCCTAATCACTGCCTGTGTCAAAATGACACAGATTAGAATGTATTAGCATATATGAATATGCTAATACATTACCAAGTGTAAAAAAAAAAAAAAAATAAAAAAAATGCAAAACAGTTCTCCCTTCAGGGGAATAAAAAAAAAAGTAAAAAAAAAAACCATAAAAAGTGTAAAAAAAAAGAATAAAAAAATAAATAATAAAATAAAAATAAATATTTAATAAAAATAATTGTGCATAAATTGCACACAAAAAAAAACCTACACATATTTGGTATTCACATGACCGTAATAACCTGTAGAATGAATCTAACAAGTTATTAAGTGTGAAATGTGAATGGGGTAAAAAAAATAAAAAAACAAAATGTAAAAAAAAAAAACCTACAATTATTTATAAGTGAACTTAAACTATTCCCCCAAAAGTACAACTTGTCTCAAATAAAATGAGGCCTCATACAACTGCGTCATTGAAAAAATTAAAAAGTTACAACTGTTGAAACGCAAGGAGGCAAAAACTACAAAAATGTTCTAGTCACTAACTACTTTTCAGGCATTCGGCTTAAAGGGGTTTTGCCAGGACGTGCCTTATCTGCTAAGAAGCAAATGTAAACAAGCCATGGAGCTGAGAGAGAGAGAGAGAGACAGACTGCCAGAGCACAGAACTGCATAAGGGATCGTGTGAAATGCTCACTCAAATAATCAAACTAAAAACTTGTGGATTCTGTATACAAAAGACAACAGCTTTCTCCACAGCAGCTTGAAAGCTCCTTCATGTTCCCTGTCATCAGATAAAGCAGGGATCTACTTAGATAATCACACTACAACTAGTGGATTCTGTATACAAAAGACAACATATTTCTACCTGGTGCCTTGAAAGCTTCTGCAGCTCAGTCTCATCAGATAAGAAGCTTTCTCTGCACAAGCCCAGCAAGCAGCTCTTGTCAGGTCGTATCTAATAGAAGCTTTGAAGTAACTAAGGGCAGGTAAGGCAGCCTGTAGCTCTCTCAGACTGCAATTTTTGTAATCACATATATTTAGAAAAGTGATTAAATACCCATTTTTGAGGATCCCACATCAACACTACATCGTGGCAAAACCCTTTTAAGGGGTTAAAGGTATGGATAATAATTCAATGTATCAGCGCATAAAGGCTACAGAACTTTAAGGCTTAAAACTTGTCATTAACCTAGGTAAACAAAGCTTCTGTGCTAGAGGTAAGACTCAGCAGGGAGTGATTCACTATGGTTGGACTGATGGCAACTTGGAGCAATCAGATAAGAGAGCAGTGAAAGGTGGTCAATAACCTAAAGCAACTTGTGTACACGAGCAGTAAATAAAATCTTCTTTATCTTCTGAACAAAATGAAATCAAAACAGCAATGTATTTGGTAATAGTCTTCATTTACCTTTCCCTACATGTTGAAAGCTAATCATTGTGGTGAGGATACCCCTTTATCCGCTCAATAGTAGCTGTTATGTCTGCTTTGTCTGTAGTTACACCCGTGGCTGTAGCTGTATCCCCTAAAAGACTCTCTCTTTCTTTCTTTGAAAATTATAAGCATTATGTAACATACAATATAATACTTTCAAAATGGCAACCAGACAGAAATTCACGTTTTACTTTTACTACTCAAAAAAACAGATTTTTTTAGATATATCATTAACTGGGAATTTGGATACAGGTATTACAATTTTACCATACCAAAAAAGTATGTCTAGGAATTCTACACTTTTGGCTTCATCCTGCCATCCCACACATGTAGTACAAAATATTCCTGTTTGAGAATGAATATGCACTAAAAGGAATACAGTATAACATCAGCAGAAGAATCCCAGGAACAACAGTCCATGGTCTTGGCCAGATTACAGGAACGAGGGTATAGCAATGATTCCATAATAAGAGCCACTAATTTAGTACAAAAAATGGAAAGTGAAAAATGATTACATTTAACAACAAAAATAATAAGAGACGAAAAAGGAATAAAAATAATAAAACTTTAACTATTCCCACGGTATATACCCAACAATACGAGCAAATTGTCCACATTGTGAAAAACATTACGATACTGTATACCTATTCGAACATAACACATATACTTCAAGGAGGCATTAAATATGTCTCTAGATGGGCACCTACCATTGGTTTGCTAATTTCCCCTAGCCTTTTCAAAAGTGATAGTGGCAATCGATCACATTACAATTGGTTAAATGTGAATTTTTTTTTTTCTATGTGGTTACAACATAGAAAAAATTTTTCCTCTGTAACGACGGGTAAAACTATAGAGAAATACATGAACTGTAAAACAAAAAATGTTATTTATTTAATATCTTGTACTATTTTTATGCGTAGGCATCTATCTGATGCAAGAAATAGAGATAACTTTGGCAATTGTTCTTCAGTTTCCAAGCACTTCAGGGATGTACATGAAAGAGGTACAGCATCATTTTGTTGTCCAGCAATAGAGAAGGTCAAAAAATCTGAACATGGAGGCAATTTATACAAGAAGGTATTAAATGGAAAGGCCAAATGGATTTATGTGCTTGGAACTAGACAGCCACAAGGCTTGAATATACGACAGGATATGATGTATCAATATTTGTGTGGGGAGAAGTGAGTGTTCACATTTAAGCAGTTTTTTATTTTTATTTTTTGTATGAGTTTTTCATGTAATATGAGATTAATAAAATTATTATGGGGAACTATGTTTATCTATTTACCTTTAAGGAGTTCTTATCAGGATTTATAATACTGTATTTAAAGGGGTTTTGCCACGAAGTAAAATTGATGTGGGAAGTTTGAAAATGAAATAATAAACATTTTCACCATTCATCATTATTAAAAATTCTGCACCGTTTTTGTTTTAGCTGCTCCTTTAGTGATCCATTGTTTACAGCTCGTCTCCAGGAGATACGACCAGGGCTGAGAGCTTCTCAGTCCTGGTAGAAAATGCTCAGACATCACCTTTCTTTTCAGGTAGCTACTGAGTGTTCAAACCCCGGGTGCTGTCATTCTACTCCTGTCTTTTGGACTAGTTAGTGATAAGTCAAACAGTGAAAATAAAAAAAGAAACCCCCAAGCGTCTTGTG
>JAODAL010015685.1:0-83017 GCA_025379985.1 Phyllomedusa bahiana | reverse complement strand
CTGCAGTTTGGGGCTCATGCTGTGGCCCAGGACAGGGATTTTCAATGTCCAGTTCAAGTAAGATGATGGTTCAAATCATACTGCCTTCTGGCACTTTTCAAATTTGTGGGTGATGCAGGTTTAAGGGTCAGGCTGTGGTACAAGACAGGGATAGTGAATGGTCTGTGACTTTTTTTCTGTGACTTCTATAACCTAAGTGTGTTGCCTAAGATGTAGCACGTATCCATTTGACTGTTGTGAATGTTAATTTCAGCTTCTCCAGCCTTGTTTGGGTGTAATAATGAAGGTGTGTTGCTCTCCCATAGACTTTAATGGTCATTGCTCATAATCGACGCTCACTATCGAAAAACCTTATCGATAGCGGCCGACTATCGACTATCGATCGATCTCGATAGCCAACGCAATCGCTCAACACTAGTTGCAGCCACTGGGATCCTCCTTCACTTCTCCATGACGACATCACGGAGCTGTTGGATATTAGAGACCTTGTGCTCCTTTACCCTCCATTTGACGATGCCTCACAGATACTCAATAGGGTTTGGGTCTGGAGACATGCTTGGCTAGTCCAGCACCTTTACCCTCATTTTTTTTTAGCAAGGCAGTGGTCGTCTTGGAGGTGTGTTTGGGGTCGTAATGTTAGAATACTGTCCTGTGGTCCTGTGGTTTTCTAAGAGAGGGGATCGATCATGCTCTGCTTCAGTATGTCACCGTACATGTTGGTATTCATGGTTCCCTCAATGAATTGGAGTTTTCCACAGCCTGCAACACTCATGCAGTCCCAAACCATGACACTCCCAACACCATGCTTGAATGTAGGCAAGACACACTTGTCTTTGTACTCCTCACCTGGTTGCCACCACACACTTGACACCATCTGAACCAAATACGTTTATCTTGGTCTCCTCAGACCACAGGACATGCTTCCAGTAATCCATGTGCTTAATCTTCTTGTCTTCAGCAAACTGTTTGAGGGTTTCTTGCGCATCATCTTTAGAAGAGGCCTTCTGGGATGACAGCAATGCAGACCAATTTGATGCAGTTTGTGGCGTATGGTCTGAGCACTGACAAGAAAGACCTGTTTTGAGTAGAACCTGTCTTGTTAAACCACTGTATGGTCTTGGCCACCGTGCTCAAGGTCAGTTTAAGGGTATTGGTAATCTTCTTATATCCTAGGACATCTTCGTGTAGAGCAACAATTCTTTTTTCCTGATCCTCAGACAGTTTTTTGCCATGAGGTGCCATGTTGAACTTCCAGTGACTAGTGGGAGTGCAATAACACTAAATATAATACTTCTGGTCCCCATTCCCATGTGAGACCTTGTAACACTAATGAGTCACTTGACACTGTGGAGGAAAGATGGAAAATTGGGCACAAATTGTCAATTTTCACTTAAGGTGTGTACTCTCTTGTATTGCCAGAGGTTTAGAAATTGACAGCTGTGTGTTGTTATTTTGAGTGCACACCAAATTTACACTGTTATACAAGCTGTAGCCTGATTACTGTACATTGTATCAAAGTGTATATCTTCTGTGTTGTCCTGTGAAAAGATATAAAACAATATTTACAAAAATGTGTGTGGTATACTCACTTTTGTGAGATACCGTAGCAAAACGGTTAACAAGTATGACCAATACTAATCATTTGTGTACATTTGAATTTTTTTTATGGAGGCCCATTGAATTTTATTATTCTACCAGATTTATATTGCTATACATGAGAATAAAAATTTGTGGCATGTTTTATTGCATGCATTGATAGGCAGATATGGTTCCCCATAGAGGCACCATACTATGATAAAAGGGACATAGTGTGCTCTGTAGATGCCTCAGACACAGCTATAGGGAATGCAATGCGTCTATCAGCAAAATCATTGACTTCAACCGGAAACATGCTGAGCACTCTACTGACCTGCAGAAAGAGAATGACAATGCATGTACAGTAGGTATCCACTCAGGGTGGGCACAGACTGCAAAAGGCCCATGAGCAGGAACAGTATATGGGTGTCTGTCCAACTGTCCAACAGCTCATTCTAAAACCTACCATTAGATTTATCTAACAAAAATTTACCAGTAAATGCGAGCTATGAAATTTATTAGCTTAGTCCGTTACATGCAATCTAAAAGATAATGGCTTGCTGCACTTACAGGGAACCTGTCTAGGGCCATCTTTTCCATTGGGCAGGGAAGGCAGCTACCCAGGGGCCCTATGAGCACAGTTCTGCCTAAGTGCCCATAATGCTGTTAAGACCTAAATCTGTCGTCTACTTTATGCTGTACAATTGACAAGCAGCATGAAATAGCTGCAGGTTACTCAGTCCCAACCATATGTGTTCCACCCTGAAACGCTCTGGCCAAGTAACATGAGTCCATTGTACACATTCTCTCCACCCCCTAAGCATTACTGACAGCTCTCTCCCATGTTTGCCTATAGAAAGAGAGCTGTCAGTTAAGATGATGGGGCAGGGAGAAGCCGCACGGTGGACTCATCTTACCCAGCCGTGGTAGCTTCTGGCCATACCCAGCCCAAGTTCTCCAGGTGTTTTACCCTGAAATGTCACAGCTTGCTTAGTTCGTCTTCCATCGCTATCTGGCTACTTGGCCATCAGTACATATGTATTATCCATCTACCCTGGCATCATAATTCATTGGCAGTGCATAAGTACGGGCAATATCAGTACCTCACTTCTTATGTAGGTTCATTGGTCTTATGTTTTCATGTGGACTTTTATGCTAACTATAATTTGTGTACCTACTTTGTTTTCTAGCTTTCTCACTCTGTGATCATTATTGGCTATCCGTCTATCTGATGATCCTGATGCATTGTAGGGAAAATGCGTTGGAGTGAGATCTGTAATTGAAGGGAGTTTTCTGAAATGTAGTACCAAATACTTGTAACTGTGGGTTGCCTTTATTGGTGGTAGCCCTGCTGTGTTCATCAGGGCAAATTAGAGTCAGTATTTGTATAGTTTTCTTCTTTTTCATATTATACAATAAAAGTTGTCTTTTCCATTTTGTATATAATTTGAAGGTATATCCTTTCTACTGTGATTCCATTCTTTGGGCAGCATAAACTAGCGGACAGGTATTCTTGGCAGTTTGTCTCTTTCCTAATGGACCCCTGTGTAGTTGGAATGTGTGCTCCATTATGCACGCCACATACATTCATTAATGAATATATAACTTTCTTTAATGACATTCAAAAGATGATTCCCTTACATGTAAATAACATTTCTGTACTCAGCAGCTGGCACCTGCGCTTATTTGCTAGAATCTGAGCGGTATCTGAGTTTAACCACTCAGAAACCGCTGTCAACAAGACCGTGGCATCTAAATCAAATGTCAGTGCACTCTTTTCCACCACCTGATCAGCCCCCCCCCC
The DNA here is from genome assembly GCA_025379985.1 of Phyllomedusa bahiana. NCBI lineage: Eukaryota > Metazoa > Chordata > Amphibia > Anura > Hylidae > Phyllomedusa > Phyllomedusa bahiana. Next base: position 79,638 of record JAODAL010015685.1, on the reverse strand, counting down.
CCCCCCCCACTCGAGCTACTTGCTGGATGCTGAGCCGTAGTCTTGGAAGCCAGGGGCATAATCAAGGCCCTCAGGCCTATCATTTTGCTGAGAGAGGCAAGGGGTAATAGCGAAGCCATTACTATAGCCATTACTTCAACATATTACCATTTTTAGATATAGTACCAGTGATTAAATACCTGAGGGGGACTAAAAGCATAAGCTAACAAAAGTTTTGAAATATATAAGAAGATACAAATATATTAAAGGTTCAGAACACCTCACCTTTTCCCATTTTACAAATAAAAATAGCAAAAGTAAAAAAAATTAAATCTAGTTGGTATCGCTGCATCCGTTAAAGTCCAATATATTAAAATATGACATCATTTATCCTGAACAACGAACACTGTACATAAAAACAATGGCCAGGACCTAAATTGCATTTCTTTATCTCTTCATCTCCCAAAAAGTTGCAATAAAATTGTAACTGAATATCATAAAGTTGCTTGTTTCCTGAAATGGTACCAATAAAAAATAGACTTCAGTCCTCAATTGTGTGTGTGGGTTTTTTTTTTTTAAGTACTGCCCTGAAAATAATTCATTTGGTTTCCCAGGACATTATGTGGGACAGTACATGATACCAATAAACAGTTCAACTTGCCCTATGGACAGGTATAAAAGTTACTGCTCTTGGAAGGTGGGGAGGAAAAAAACAAATGCAGTGTAAATAATAATTCCTGTGTCAGGAAGGGGTTAAATATTTTTAATGTATGTCTGGAAACCTACGACTTGGCTTGTCACACTTATGGAGAAGAAGTAAAAGGAACATCCAAGAGCAAATTTAAATCAACATCAGTATAGACACTCGGATAGACTCACACTTTACAGAAAAGAAGTAACTAAGAATTACTTGGGCACTATTTTTTTTGTACCTTATACTTAATATGCACTTAACAATATCACTTAAAAGGAATACTTAAAGGGGGTTGTCTCATTTAACTATTTTAGGGTTAATTCACATTTGTTGCAGACGTTTCTTTGACTGAACCTTTCATGTGAAAAGTAGTCTACTCACATCATGCACAAACAACCTCATTCACATGCATGCAACCGCTTTTCAGAAATTTCTAAAACAAATCTGCTGCTTGTGAACTTACCCTTAAATCCTCCCCACCTCCCCCATCCCGAGAGGATATAAAGGCTTCCAAAAAGGTCAGCTTATTTTTTTAGTGACACCTTTGTCCATGGGCGGCTTTGTCTGATATTATACTTCATCCTTGGTTTACTTGTTTAATGACTGTATATGATACTTTATTCTTTATAAGAATGCTACATGGTAAAGAGGAGTGTCCAGGTCTGTAAAACCTATTGTGTCTTACACAAGACGTCGTCATAAAAACTACAGTACTACCGTATTATTTATCTAGGCTCAGAGTTTACAGTGATACAATTACACCTATTGTATGTATAGACTTTAGACATTGTAGTAGACACTAAGATGATGGCTTTGGAGCCTACTTAGATATTATCATTAGATGAGCGACCTCATTATTTTCCTGTGGTGCCCACCAAGGATGACAAGAGGGTAACGTATCTGTCTTCTCCCCCCAGATAAATATAGTCACTGCTTAGTCCACTGTTTTCTTGTCTTGCTGTATGACCCGACCTCTGACCTTTCTTCCGTTTGTTCTTAATTCCTCCTCCCTTGATACCAAGAGATACCCTAACAAAAGTTGGCCAATTCACAGATCTTGAATCAGTGTGATGTTTTGATTCCTCTTTGAAAACAAAACCAGAAAACTAGTCATCGTCACCCTGACCCAGACTTGAAAGACAAGACTCCTGGTGAAGGAAATGTTGGTTTTATCCTGGGGTTGTTTAGAAACACAGTATAAGTGATACTGTACATCTCCGACTGTCGCTCTCCTCTCCTGACCAAGATTACTAGTGCTGTCACATCTGTCTTATCTTCCTTATATCAAGTAGATTCATTCATTTATTTATTCTTTTCTTGCCCTTTTTACTTTTTTAACTTTCTTCTTTTTTCTTTCCTTCCTTCCTTCTTTCTTGTTCTTTTCTTACTTTCTTTTTTTTATTTTCCTCTTTTTCTTTCTTCCATCTCCTTGCTTTCTTTTTTATAATTTTTTTTAATTCTTCCTTCCTTTCTTGCATCTCTTTTTTCCTTGCTTTCTCTCACCCTCACCATCATTCAGCTTTCATCTTCTTTCCTTTACAAGTGCTGTCTGTCTTTTTTCTTTTGTATCAAGTGTTTACAAACCTTCCTTTCCTCTTTTTTTCTCTTTTGTTCTTTTTTCTTCTTTTTTTTTCTTTCCTTCTCCTTGCTTTCTTTGTTTATGTTTTTTGTTCTTCCTTCCTTCCTTCCTTCCTTCCTTCTTTCTAGCTCTCTTTTCCTTTTTCACACTCACTGTCATTTAGCTTTCCTTCTCTTTCCTTTACAATTGCTGTCACACCGGTCTTTTATTCTTAAAATCAAGTAAATGTTCTCTTTTCTTTTTCTCTCTTGTCCTTGCTTTGTCTACATTTTTTGTTCATTCTTTCCTCCATTCCTTATATTTCTCTCTTGCTTTCTTTCAACTGCTTTTGTTTCATTTTTCCTTCACTCTTTTGCATTCTCTCTGTCTTCTGTGTTTCCTTTACCAGGGCAAGAAATTAATTTACTGACCTAGCCATGTATCTTAATACGCTGACCAAGGACCCGTATGTCTGCTCCAGTATCGCTTATTCACTGACAGTGATTCACAATAAGTTGTAAACTATCCTGTCAAAGTGAAACCTTCTAGACCACTATCGATTATGAAAATACCAAGCATTTTTTGATTTTACCTTCCCTGTAAAGTAAATACTATTTAAAGGGGCTGCCTCACTACATTGATTCATCTTACCTCAATCCGGTTTTCTCGGTTTCATTTTGAATTTAGGTGTGTGTTTACTGGCTTCCACTAGGCTGCAGTAGAAGCCATGTCTATAGCTATAGCAAACAGTGCTAGCAGCCTATCAGGAGAGATTGAACAGGTCTGTAGCTATAGCGACCTGAGGAGCTGATGCAACCCATACAAGAGGGGATATCTCAGAATAAGTAGGACACTGTTAATGGACATATAATGCAAAGTGACTTATTTTTGCAAGATCTTTAACATAAAAAGCAATCCTTGTAGTGAGACAACCCCTTTAACTTTGCATATTTATCTGTATTATGATCATTAGATACATTGTTCAGCTAGAATATCATATTCCGTGGTCATGTATCTGACTTTAAATGTTTACAGTCATATCAGTGCAATATACCTGGATTGTTCTTGGACACGCCAGAGGAAATTATTCTGAGGCTGTATCCTCCATTAATTCGGAACACATGCATATCCACTAATAATTTAAAGAAAATAAAGTTTGGTACCGTGTAAGCCAGTTTAAAAAAGTGTAATTGTTCAAATAAACACTAATAATTGTACTCTGTTAGCATTGTACACACTAGGCATATCATCAATAGCATCTAATAGATGATCACCCTACACGATATTGACCCCTGTGGCTAGTGATCGGCTCTCAAGTCAGTTCCAAACAGCTTGTCTTCTGCTGGACCTTTATTGTATTGGAGCCTGGACCCAATAGGGGATCTCCCACTGGAGTGTCCCAACCTTATCCAAAAATATAAAAGAAAACACTGAAGAATATGCTAATTCTTTCTTCTATAACCAACAAATCAACAAGGAGGCAGCACTTATTTAGTTATAACCCTGATGTCAAATATGATTACTGGAATAAGACATTGAAGAGTTTCCAATTTCCTAAATTTTTGGTCATGCTTATTGAATTGTTAAAACAATAATAAAATCGTATTAAATCTAAATTAAAAACACATCACTTTCCTTTTGAATAAAGATTGTTTTTGGAAAGACTGAAATGTACAGAGTAAACATCCAAGGCATTTCTTGTCTTTCTTCCCTTTATTTCTTACTCTCCACTCTTAGCTGTTAATTACTGAAATCTCATCCCCTTGATTTGCTACCTCTAATCCCTGCCAGGGCACAGAACTGGGAGATGTTATGGATGAATTCAGGTGTCCAGTTCTCGTGAGTTGACTTGATGCTGGGAGGCAAAGTCCAAGAGGCTGAAATAACAGACCAAACCGTCTGATTGTTTTGCCCAAGCCTATTAATCGTTAGCAGATCAGCGTTGACAAGTTATGGCTGGCAGGGTTGGCGATAGTCAAATTACTCTTGGCAGCAAGTTTGTCACAGTTTTAAAGTTATCCAGATGTAATGGGCGGCAAGGATAGGCTGGTTCTCATTTAGAGCAGAGACTCACGACCTTGTAGAGGACGTTTTCTTTCTTCTTATGTTTTGTCTTTTTGAAATTTTTTCATTTCAGTACAGATAATTTGAATTTTTTTTTTTTGTGCTGCAGACGTTTTCATTTAGAATAGTTTCTCTGGAAGGAAAAAATTATCAACCCATTGTTCTGCCAAGGTTCTTTTTGTACATTATCTATTAAACATGTCATGTTTTGCTTATGTTGTTTGCTTCTTCTTTGTGACATTTTACTGTATGAATTCTTTCTTCTTGTATCTATCATGTCCCTGACTAATTCTACCCAAACTTTGTCTAAGAATTGAATCTTTCACCTTCTGCAGGTGTATGAATCCCTTACTTTCTATATATTTTTCTTTTGATATCATGTATCCTGTATCTCACTCTCAGAATTGGCCATTGGGGTGTGCGAACTGTGTGGTTACACAGGATGTATTAATAACCCTACTAAAGGGGACACCACAGAAGGCCTTGTCCAAATGGTTGATGACAATCATGGGCCATTATTTTTTTTGATTTTTCATCTAGCTGTATGGTAATGTTATTTGATCACTGTATGGTGATGTTTCTGTTACTCTCAAATATACTATTTTTCTGGTGTAACTAACTCATTATGGTCATTAGTCCATTGAAAAATACAACTTATCCTGCAAGAAACAAACCCTCATACACTACAAAAAATAAAGGTTTTTTTGGAAACTGGTGATAGAAAAATGGAAAAAAAAAGGTTTTATTTAACTGTCTTTTTATTTATTTTCAATAAACATAATAAAACATAGGAATCAGTTGCAGTATTCATTGGAGTAATAGTATATTAAACCACATCATATCATAGCTAATAAAAAATGTTTAATCCCTATGGTCAAAATAGGACTCAAGGTTAAAGCATTGTTGTTTAGGTAACAGTACATCAGTGTTCTTCAACTTCCGTACTCAAGACCCACCAACAGGTCATGTTTTCAGAATATCCCAAAGAATACACTGACAATAATTAAATTACCCATGCAATAGAAATTAAATCCTGAAACATGACATGTTAGTGAGCCTTAATGACTGGAGTTGAGGAACACTGCATAACATGACTTACTCCAACGGCACTTGATTGACCCCATTGACTGTAATAGGGTCCATTGGGTTTGTGGCATGGTGCCTGTCATTCAAACAGAAAATATACTAGTAGCACTGAATGCTGCTCTATTAGTTCCATAATTTTTTTTATGGAGTCTGCCATGGAGGCGAACCTCTGCGCCTAATGCTCTTTGTCTGGGTATGGTTGTAAGGGGTATGGTTTCTAGAGTAGGCTGCCATGGGATTCCAGGAGGAAGATAGTCCGAGTGTGGCAGGGGAAGGGTTAGTGATTCAGTTCACAGGAAGACAGTTCTGGGTCTGAGTGTAGTTACAGTTGGGGCTAGTCAGCCACTCAGGGAGCTGGAGGGGAGAAGTTATCCCTCAGGGAAGGAGGGTAGCAGATCAGCTCGGGGGAAGCTGCTGAGAAGCAAGTGAGAAGTGAGAGTGAGCAGTGAGGGGAGAGTGCAGCAGCCATGAGAGGAGGCAGATCTCTGTGGCTATCGTTCCATGTCCAATGTTCCTATGGACTTGTAAATAGTTCAGATGAAGCAAAAAAAAATGGGAGAGTGCGGGGAAAGGTCCCTACTCTTAGAGGCAGGCAGTGTCCAGTGGAAGACACCCACCCAGGAAGCAGCAAAGGAAAATACAGCAGTAGAGTAGTTCTGAAGGTTGGTCCTGGGAAGACTAAAGTTATCTGACTAGAGGTCCCTTAAGGCTAAAGACCCTTTCCCAGTGAAGAGAACAATTGAGAAAGACTACTGAAATAACTTCAGAGATGCATAGGGGGCCTGTGTTTTTCCAAGCCAGGGCAACAGCATATCGGGCCGCTATCAGTATATGAAAGACTACTGTGTGGTACCCAGGTGGAACAGCCTCGAGGTTAAGATCTAACACTGCTAACTCCGGGGTAAGCATAAAGGGGAATTGAAGGAGCGCTACTAACAAACCTCATTCATAAACTGAGACTCCGTTGGTCCTTATGGGTCTCCTCTAGATACTTTAGATGAAACGACCCTCAAAAATGATAGTAAGTTTGTCCTGTATATTTTATGACAGCTACGAGCTAGTTTCCCCTTCCCCCCCTCCTCCCCATTACAACATTAATATAATGGTGTCTTTTGTTATTAAGCACTACATTTAGCGTTCTTGATGTTTATAATTAAGAATTTAACTCTAGCTATCCTTTGTGCTGTGCATTTGAAATACTGTACCTTGGCTTACTTATTCGCTGTTTTTTCGTTGTTTGTTGGTGTTGATCTCATTGTTCAAATTTAAAACTCTGTATAGCTTACAAAACCTTTCAATAAAAATGTATTGCTAAAAAAAAAAAATAGAGAAAGACTACTGAAGAGGGAGAGCAAATCAGTGAGGCGGACATAAGGAGAGCCCCTTGTGAACTGCAGGTGTGTGATGTGGAGATTGACAACCAGTGGTGCTGGGTGTCGGGACACATGAAAACTGTGCAGAGAGAAAACAATTTTTGATAACTGAGAGTAAAAGCTTCATTATAACTGAACAAAAAGTATTGTTTCAAGTTCTTTATCACTGCTGAACTACAAGTCCCGCACCTCTCCCTGCTATATTTAAAATAACTCTTAAGGCTTGATAAGGGCAATGGATGGTTGCAGTTGGGCGCCCACCATCGCCTGTTATATGGTGACAGATATCATCAATATACATTCATCAATACTTTTGGCATTGTCAATCTTCCATGGTTGAGGGCCAATCAGATCCCCTGATGACTGCACCCTGAGTGACCATATATTACATGCACAATTGGTTGCGGTGTCCACCACCCAACCATAATACAGTAGATGAACAAGACCCTTCCTTATACATTCTGTCCTTTGAGGCATGCTACCTGTTTTTGAATTTCTAGCCACTCTCTGAACTCAAGTCAGTGTTCTTTGTTGTTGTATACCTCTGACTACCGCTGTCTTTTATTTCTTAAATTTCACCTCTCTGCTGCTTCAGCACATGGTGATCATCAATTGGCATTTCATGCAGATAACATCAAAGTAGGCAGACAGATTTCCTATCAATAGGCTGATTAGAAGATTGAACTTATATATTGTTTCCTACTGCTATTCCTGTTCAGATCCTCGGCTTCAGCTCTAGTTTTTTGTTAAATAAAAAAGGAAGCCGTCTGCATTATTTTATACACATGATACTGTTGAGACTCCTTGTTTCTGAAGTTAGACAAATGGATAACTTACTCAATATGTGCTGGGCTATAGCTGCCTCCCTTGGAGCTTCGGAGCTGGAATCCATCAGTTAGCTTGCACACATATTTACTCTTACAAGTCTGTCTAAGCAAAAAGACAATTTATATCCAGCTCTGATGTAATATGCAATATCATCACAAGCTGATTTTCAATAGGGTCACCACATTTTTGTATCTCTTACGCGATTTATCATAGCCTGTGCTATTGTGGTATTTCTGTGAACAAGCCAAGGTTTCTCAGTACCATTGTATCATTCCTTAGTATTTCTGGGTTTTTGAAAGTCTACACAATCTGTATAATCAATAAAAGAGATAGAATCCAACTGAGGCAGGGGAGAGGGGGGACTTTTCAAATACATTGACCAACAGATATGAGGGCCTTTTAACCAAATAGGGAAAGCTGGGTAATAGAGCCTACATCATACAAATGATCTGCTTATATAATAATAATAATAATAATAATGATAATAATAACTAAGGCATAAGTAAGTATCTGTACTTGAATGTCATAGACACTTTTTAGTGCAAAGAAGAACTTTTTTATTTCTTTCTCACACAGAGGCACAAATTTTAATGCTTACAGTCTCTTTAAATACTTGAACATATTTAGGGAGTAAATACTCCTAAACAGATGTACAGTTGCAGGACTCCATCTCAAAGAAGGTTACTACTGAAATGGCTGATCGCCGTTGCCAGCACCAACGGGTCTCTGGAAGGCAACAACCTACCATGGTTTGTCCGCCGTAGGCTTATTTTGCATGTTTGCATCAGTTTCTTGTATATCAAGGCACTAGAACATCCAAAGGTCCTTGTGACTGCTAGGCTACTATCTTTCTCAAAGGATTCCTCTGAACCATCCATGACTATTGATGTACAGAGCAGCATCCGGGCTGGGACAAGGTATTCTGGTGACCTAGGTAAATAAGGCATATAGCGCCCCCATCCCTCCCAATGTAAAATTCAGCCCACTATATACCTCTTTCTGCCCCTTTCCCGCCTGGGATGAAGCAGAACCCTAGGCAGTCACCTACCTTCACCTACCCGACATCCTGGCCCTGACCAGCATGATGCCAACATTTGTGTTTCTCTATAGCATAGCCCCCAACCATCATGTGGCCAACACAGGGCAAAGTCTATGTAATGGACACTTCAAGAGTATTAACACTGAACATGCTTACTGTAAACATTACCCATCAGAAGCATTCAGACAGCATGGTGGCTCATGATTAGCCACTAATGTCTGGATGAATGGGGTCCTGGGTTCAAAAATATCATCTCCAAAAAGTCAATATGTTCTCCTTGTATTTGCATGGGTTTCATCCAGGTAGTCCAGTTTTTCCCACACTCCAAAAACATGATCCCGAGAGATTAATCTGGAACTTAGGCTGTGAGCCACATTGGGGACAGAGACCAATGATAATTTCTGCACAGTGCTGTGGAATATAATGGTGCTATTTAAATGGAACACAAATTTGCATTTTTCATAGAGAACAGTATTGATATCGTAACACAATTTCAGTTGCCCTGATCAGGTGGAACCACTTGCACACTTTAACTTTCAAGAGGAGCGTAATATAGAGACTCTGATTTATGGTTCCATCCCAAGTGGTTTTATTTAATTGAGATGATTTCCCTTGGTAATCCAACTACAGCACACACAGTCAGGTGACCAATTTCACTACAAACATTCAGTGACAGAGATGGTTCTCGTACCTCAGCTACTCAGTTTTCTGGCTCCCATACTGCAGTTTTCTTACAGACTCACGAGCTCTCCAACTTGTTTCAGCAAGGTTTCTGAGGGTGCCACTGTGCTCTTTCTGAAAACAAGAAAATGACGGGCACCGCCCAACATAACCAGAAAACCAGTAATAGCAAAGAAGAGGAAAGAAACACTATATAAAAGCGCATACCAAAAAGTAGCCAAAATAGCCGTCGTATTGGTTTGTATATTGTGATTGTGCACAAGCTTTGTAATTCGCCACACACTGTTATACAGTCATTTCTCTCATTTGAAAGCTGCTGAACTTGCAAGCTCTGACTTTTCACCCGCCTCCGGTACATTTGTTAATTGTGGCTTTTTTGTGATTGGTCATCGTGAACAATGTATTATAACAGGCCTGTTGCCATATGTGTTATTCCTGAGGAAGCTACACGTGTAGCGATATGCGTGGAATCATGGTGCACTTACAGCATTTGAGTTATTTTTTCTCTACCTATTCTCCATTACATATTAACCCTTAGTGATTGACCTTGTCCATCAGACCTTAGTGTGGCATATTTCTACATAAGTATTATTTATTGATTTGCTTTGAGATTTCACTGGCAAGTACAATTTATCTCTTGGGCCTCTTACTTATTGTCTACTTTGACTGTGTCATCTCCATTGCTATTATATTACGGCATCCTATTATTGTCATATGTGATTTTTGCGTATGTGTTGCCATTTAGTGCTACTCTCCTATTATTTTTAGGTGGAGTATGGATTCTCAACCTCTGTGCTATCTTTATGGCATTTTTAATTGCTTTTAAATGTTTGTCTGTTTGATGACCGTAATACATTTTTTGCTATTTTGCTTATTTTTGTTGTGCACCTTTACATAGTGTTCTTTTCCTCTTTTTTCAGTGCTGTGGTCTTTCTGACTCACAATTTACTGGGATCTCCAGATCCCAATGACATCGTACATTGGACCTTACCACAGCTGCTATGGACTGCTCAGGGCTTTTCCCAGGCTCTTGGTCACTCAAGGGTGCTTTCCCACGGTGCGTTTTTGGTGCGTTTTTTCGATGCATTTTTTGTGCTGGAAGGCAATGCAATTAATGCTGTACATTGCTGCACAAAAATCGCTGCAAAAATTGCAGTAAATTCGTGGTAAAATCGCGGTAATTACCGTGATTTTTGTACAGCAATGTACAGCATTAAAGGGGTGTTATCGTTTGAGCTGCTCGTGCTGTTCAGCTAATTTTCTCAGATTGAGTTTGAAATCCAGTGGCGTGTCTCTCCTCCCAGCAGGCGTGTCTCTCCTCCCAGCAGGCGTGTCTCCCCTCACTGAAGAACTGTGACATCATCATTTTGATTAAAGCAGGGGATGCAGAAGGTTGTCTGGATATAACAGCTCTGTAGCCTCCTGCCTGCTTATGTCTGCAGCCTTGAGGCTCCAAACTCCAGCAAGCACCTGTCATCTCTCTTAGTTTACACACAACTGAAAGTAGCAGCTGTTACTTCTAGTGGTGTTCATCCAAATTGTACTGACAACAGGCAGAGATCTTTACTCACCTACAAATGTCAGCTTCAAGTAAAGATCTCTGCTTGCTGTCAATGACATGTGAGTGAAAACATTGGGGTGAGAAGCACTCGGCTTTGAGAGAAGGCCCTGCTCAGCTTGTAACTAACTTGCGCTGGTGGTGCAGAGGTAGAGCAGCAGTAGAGTATTGCTTTTAGAACGAAGGAGTTTGGAGTTCTAGTCCCTCACAGGGTATATTTTTTTTCTCCCTAAATTCTACACATATGTCGAGAGACCTAAAATATATATGTTAATCTCTATAATGATATATATACACATACAGGGCTCCCCTATATCATGTCTCATCCCCCAGAATATATGCATTGTATCACGTATGTTGGAAGTGCTTGGTGTGACTGCAAGGATAGGACACTATATAGGGGAGCTTTGTGTGTGTATATGAATAAAATTATACATGTCTACACATATATTTTCATATCTTTACATATGTGTACAAATTTTAAAGAAAAAAAAAAAATACTGATGGGGCTTGAACTCCCAACCTCTGTCTTGCAGGGCTAATCACCTAAGCACTGCACTATATAAGCAGCTTATACAGATGCAGTGTTGAATCCTTATGTTATACACTACAGGTGATGATGTCATAAGGAGGTGGGGCTTGCATTTGATCTGAGGAACAGAACGCCCTCTTTTCCAAGTAGCAGCTGAAGGACTGGATCTGTGAGGAGGTTAATCAACCTCTTGGCAAAAGCCCCTTAAACAGCCAGTAATTGCCCAGAACATTCACCCTAAAGCTGGGAGATGTGTATAGAGCCAGCAGACCTTGGTTTCACTATCGATTTTAACAGCTCAGAGGGGAGTAAACACAGAGTGTGCAGGCAGCCAATCACAGCGCAGGGGGTGTGGCCGGGGCGTTTCCTGTCTAGGGGCGTATCCCAACAGGCTGAATGACATGTCAGCCAGCCAATCACAGTGCAGGGGGCTTGTCTAGGGCACAGGAATCGACCAGGGGGCGTTCTGACCATCAACAGCAGAAATAGAAGACAGATTTACAGAGATGCTTATATCTGCTAAACCAAGTGACAGAGATAATGCAACCCAATTACAAAAGTGCTTATTTTTACTGTCCCCATAATCTGAGACATGATCTTTGTAACGATAAAACCCCTTTAATTGCTGTGCCTTCCTGCACAAAAAACACATTGAAAAAACGCATCAAAAACGCACCGTATGAAAGCACCCTAATGATGTCATGTGCACTTCTGTAAACAGAGGGCACCGAAACACAGTCTCTTACAGATAGTGCCCCTCAATAGTGCTTAAAACCCAGTACTACAAAACAGACACATTTGACCATGTCTACACTCCAACTCTCACAGGCTTGACATGCTTGTTCTTCCTCATGTTGAAAGCCCTGTCTGAAGAGCTCACAGCTTTCCTAAGGAACACTCCAGGCAGCTCCCAATGAGCCTAATTAAGTCAAGATCAGGAATGGAGATGGATTTTTCCCCACTACCAACTATCATCTGCTTGAGATTATTACACACCGCATAAGAGTAAGGGTGCTTCCACACACTGCTGCATTTTTGGTGTATTTTCTGATGCGTTTTTTGTGCAGAAAGGCACAGCAATTAAGGCTGTACATTTATGCACAAAAATACAACCAAAAAACGCACTGTGTGAAAGCACCCTAAAGGGGTTTTGTCACAAAGTAATATTGACGTGGGAAGCTTGCAAAGGAAATAACAAACATTTTTACCATTCATTATTATTAAAAATTCTGCACCGTTTTTGTCGTAGCTGATCCTGTACTGATCCATTGTTTACAGCTCATCTCCAGGGGATACGACCAGGGCTGAAAGCTCCTCCGTCCTGGTCGCACATGCTCAGACATCACCTTTTCAGTGGCAGACCTTAAGGGGCCATTCACACGGCTTATTTCGCCGCGGATTGGTGCCGTACTGCGCGCCGGATTTGCGCTGCAGTACGGCGCCAATCCGTCGCAGTAATTATGGTAATCCACAGTTCTCATAGAGAACAGTGGATTCCGGCGCTCCTCACCGCTCGGCGAATCCGCCGGGCGGGGAGAAACCTACCTGCACATTATCCAGGCGCAATACATGCCGTGGATAATGCAAGTCTATGGGGCCGGCGGGCCGCACCCCCGCCCCGCCCCCGAACCCGCCCGTTATTCAAGCCGGAATTGCGAGCGCAATACGGCTCGCAATTCCGGCTTGAATAAGCCGTTTGAACCGGGGCTATTAGTGAAACATATGTAAAAAAAGAAACGTAGATCGCACATCCTTGCTATACATTGATCTATTGCTTCTCAGCATAATTTTTTACAAAAATGAACAGGTGGTTCCTAGCATACTTTTTGATCAAATGGTATAAGCCCACTTGCCACTTCTATAAAGTGGGTCCCTACACTAATGAGGGTAACACTGCATGGCGGCAACCGCCACAGCAAAAGCCACAGAGATGAGGGGCACAGCCCAGTGGCCCAACAGCACCACTGCTGCCAGAACTAGCCCCCCGGCTTTGGGCTGCACCAGCACAGCATCACAGCAGCAATGGCCACCACACAGTACCACCACCAAAAAAGGAAAGGTTAACAAAGCTTAGCTCTCCTGGGCTGCCTGCAAGCAGACTGAAAGAAAAAGGACATTAACCCTTATACAGACTATTGCTAATTAAAAAACACATATTGGCCAAATGGGGAGGAGTGCTCGTCCAAGTGAAAAAGCAAGGACATATTGTAAAGCATATGTAAAAAAAAGAAACATGAACCACACATCCTTGCTATACGTTGATCTAATTGCTTCTCAGCATAATTTTTTACAAAAATGAACATGAGGGTCTTAGTATACTTTTTGATCAAACGGTATTAGCTCACTTGCCACTTCACGGGAAGAGGTCGCCATGAAGTGGCAAGTGGGTTTATACTGTTTGATCAAAAAGTATACTAAGAACCTTCTGGTTTTGTAAAGTTTTGCTGAGAAGCATTAGATAAACGTATAGTGTGAGGATGTGCGGTCCATGCCTCTCTCTTTTGTGTTTAAATACATATGTCAATCTTTTCACACATAGATCAGCACTCCTCCCCATTTGGCCCAGGTGCTTTTAATTAGCAATAGTCTGTTTAAGGGTTAATGCCCTCCTCCTTTCAGTCTGCTTGCAGGGAGCCCAGGAGAGGTAAGCTGTGTCAACCTTTCCTTTTTTTGGTGGCGGTGCTGTATGGCGGCCATTGCTGATGTGGTGGTGCAGCCCAGAGCCAGGGGGCATTTTTGGAGACATATCCTGTGCTCTGTTGAAGCTAAAATGGAACTGTTTGGTCATAGTGCCCATCGTTATGTTTGGAGGAAAAAGGGAGAAGCTTGGAAGCCTAAGAACACCATCCCAACTGTTACACACGGGGGTGGCAGCATCATGTTGTGGGGTTGTTTTGCTGCAGGAGGGACTGGGGCACTTCACAAAATAGACATTATGAGGAAAAAAGATTATGTGGCAATACTGAAGCAACATCTCAAGACATCAGCCTGGAAGTTAAAGCTTGGGAGGAAATGGGTCTTCCAAATGGACAGGGACCTGAAGCATACTGCCAAACTGGTTACAAAGTGGCTCAAGAATAACCAAGTCAATGTTGTGGAGTGACCATCACAAAGCCCTGATCTCAATCCTACTTAAAATTATTTGGGTAAAGCTGAAAAGGCAGGAGCAAGCAAGGCGACCTACAAAGATAGCTCAGTTACACCAGTTCTGTCAAGCGGAATGGACCAAAATTCCTACCAACTATTGTAAGAGGCTTGTGGAAGAATATCCAAAATGTTTGACCCAAGTCATAAGGTTTATTCCGATTTTATGTCAGATAGTGAGAAAAACATGAATTTGTGTCTTCTTATATAGTGTATGTAAACTTCTGGTTTCAACTGTAAATGTTGCACGGAGGGCTTATCACAAGTTGGGGGTTTACAATTTTATCTTTTGGATGTACATGGTTCCCTTCAAAAATGGCATTCCTTTTGACATCAGTTTTCCTTAAAATTCTGAGAAGAGAACTGACAGTAACCAAATACAGTTGGGAACGAGCTTTAAAATATATGCCAGACATTTGTGCTCTGATAAGTTTCTATGCTCCTTATTGTAGCCCATAATATTCTTGTTGTCTCTTCTTGGTATGGGTGATAGGACCACATTCATACCCAAGACTCGATTACACATGTGATTTGTCAAGCACAATCATGTTTTCCTGCCCTTTGTTGCAGTTTTTCAAGATGTTACACGAAAGCTGTAAACCATGTGTGAAGAGTACAGATCATTTCCTTTCAAGATCACATCTCTTCTTGGACTTGAGTCCGACCACCGGAGGCCTCAGTTTTACTTTTTGGAACTCCCTAGACAGATGGTAGCAGATACATTTTATTATGAAGGCTTTCTTATACATTGTTATAAAACAGAACATATGATGTAGAAGACTGAGACAAGTGACAAGAAACTGACTGGAAATCATCCAACAAAAGAAACAAATTAAAATTCATATTGGTTCTTCTTCCTCTTAACGACCAAATGCATTGTTTTTCTTTTTAATTTTGAACAGGTTCTTAAGGCAACCCCAGTGAATGCACTGAGTTACAAGTGTTGGAATGAGCAATCACTATTACAACATACAGTGCCCAATCCAATTAACATCTTATAAACACGCTCTGTGTGGGGCTGTGTCTGATTCTTTTATCCACAGGAAAAAAAAATAGATGAAACTTAATGAGAATTTTTATGGAAGAAAACTTGCGTCATATGTTTAAAATTTACAGCAAAGAAATTTCTTACTGCCAGGGATATTTAGACAAGACTTCTTGGTTTATGTCCTTAGTAAGACAGATTGCTGGTAGAGAGTTTACAATATGTTGCATTCAAACATTTAATCAAGCGACCATTATATTTCTGGACTCGAAACCTGTGAAAGATAGCAAGAGTTTAAGAGAACTGGCTTTACAATAAACAGTTTGAGTAGGAAGGAAGGCTTAGGTCCAGACATATTTAACTGCTGTCCAACTTCACACATTAGGATTTACTTAGCTAAGACCTGAGAATGGGAGCCGACCTTGGGGTCAAGGTAACAAATGCCACCCACACTTGCTGAAACTTAGTCCAACAGGCAGCAAGTTGGGAAGCTTCAGGTTTGTTTTTTCATGTTAATTATTCTGATGAGGTGCTAATGTATGATCTAGGAATGAACTTAGGGATGGGTTTTAACTTTATTCTTGTGTGCCGAGAAGTAATGCTATTCTTTTCATTATACTCCTTTTTTAAACTAATCAAAATGTCCTGCTTATTGTAGAAAAGGGAACATCTCTCCTTGTGGAGAGCACCAAATTGCTGTGTAGAGTTTTGAATTGCCTTTTTGCCCTCTACTATGCATCTGCATATCACAAGGTATTATGGGAAAGGAGCTGAGAGGCTCAAGCACCCTCTATAGGATGTAATAAATCCTCAATTTGCTTTTTACCCACTGAGTCTTCAGAAAGCAAAAGGGATATTAGCCAAGCCAGTAGCACCCATTTGCAGACAGCTGTTTCGGGGTTTTGCCCCTCATCAGTGCAGAGCAGAGTGTACTGGCTGGCTGGGTGGGAAATAGAGGGTGCTTGAGCTTTTTATCTCCTTTCCCATAATGCCTTGTGATCTGCTTATTGTAGATAATGAAAGATAGTGTATCCGTATGACACAAATTTATTTCAAGCTGTTAGACATCAATTTTGTGTTATCATATAAGAATATATTCATAGCAGCTATATAGGTATGGGGCCTAAAAGTTTAGGGTGCCCACTCAGGTGCAAGAACATACTACCTTTACAAAGGGAATAACACGTTGATGGTTTTCTGACATCTAGAACTGCTATGTGGGTTCTGTGATATATGGTACTACACCTCCAGTCCCTGTGGGACAGTCAGCATAGCTTCAGATTCCTAGTGTAATTAGTGTCTTCAGCACCTCCCTTTTGTTGGTGCCTGTTAAATGACCAAAGTCCAACAACAGTTTAGATATACCAACAACACTCTTCAATTATATATTCTTAATCCTTTATTCTACACAGTAACAATTTACATTATATGTGCATCATAAAATTAGATCCAGCATAATTAAATATGGTTAATGATGACATTGATCATAAATCCTTGTTATTAGCAGATATAGATATATAAAACCGGACATTTAGATCCATAAAGGACTTTTTACAACATCATATTTCCATGTTCAATTTCATATTCAAATTCTGCTTTATATTCTGCTATGCCCTTCTAGGATACAGCATGTACCTATTGCCGGATGTCCTTTGGCTACATCACACATTGATGACCGCATTATTGTAAACAATGCCCTGTGGAACCAGATGATGTATGCCATGCAACTCAAGACATGTCTAAGGGACGTGAAAGGCAATTAAGTGTCAGACCAGGGCCGTTCCTAGGGGTGGGCGATGCAGGTGATCGCCTGGGGCTCCGGGGCCTCGCTCACCCGTGGGGGGCGCCGCAGCCGCCCACCTTGCCTGCCCGGTGATCAGCCTCTGCTCGGCCGTTCCCCTTTTGCCTTCTCCCCTGTATGTACAGCGCTTAGTGAGCATTGTACATACACATCAGCGTCACAGGAGATGCACGGCCTTCACCACGCCCCCTGCAACGCTGGATCTCATAAGCCAGGAGGGGTGGGGGGGCAGCTACCTAGCTACTATGGGGCAACTATCTGGCTACAAGGGGCCAACTACCTGGCTACAAGGGGGGCAACTATCTGGCTACAGGGAGGCATTTAACTAATGGCTACAGGGGTAGCTATCTGGCTACCAGGGGACAGCTCCTGGCTACCAGGGGACATAACTACTTGGTTACAGAGGACAAATAGCTACCTACATGAGCCTATATAACTACATAATTGGGATATATATTTATTCTTTTTGGGAGGTTTATATAACTACCTATCTGCTTAATAGGGGACCAAGATACCTACCTATTGGGGGACCTATAACTCTACCTACCTAATTGTACCTACATACTATCTTAAGGCATTTAACTACTTCCTATATTGGTATTCAAAAACAGACTAAAACTTTGTGCACAAATGGGAGTCCCATAGCCATTTGGGGGCACTTTTACTGTTTGGGGCACAAAGGGGTAATTATTACCATTTGGGGCGCAAAAGATGGGGAGTTTGTAGAGAGATAGGAATTGGTAGAGAAGTGCTGATAAAGTGAGGAGTCTAAGATATTTGTTTTGTAAATTCTACAGTGAAGGGTCATGGCCGAGAGAGTCATCATGGCAGTCTGGGACAGATGGAGAAGAAGAAGGGAAAGAGAACAAATCTTCAGAGACGTCTCCTGTAAGTGCCTGGATGCAACTTTACTGTAATCTCTTATATGTCTGCAGAGCCTGTGTACAACTGGTATCCACCACTGTATGGTCACTGTATGCCGGTAATATTGGTTGTAGTATAATGGTTTGTATTCAGAAATGGTATTGTGTATTATTCTGTCACTATGTGGTCATGGGGAGGCGGTATTATTTGGTCACCATGTGGTGGTGATATGTGGTCAGGGTGTTGTGGTATTATCCAGTCACAATGTGGTGGTGATATGGTGGTGATATGTGGTCTTGGTGTGGCAGTATTATTCAGTCACTATGTGCTGGTGATATGTGGTCATGGTGTGGCGGTATTCGGTCACTATGTGCTGGTGATATGTTCTTTCAGTAGGACATTGGTACTATTAGCCTGGGATTCTGGTTTTGCGTAGCATTGTTATTTGGTAACTGTATGACTATTATTTAGTAGTTTTATATGTAGCACATTGTGTTAAAGCTTGTTGTATATTTTGGATTTGGTTGATGGTGATGCAATGTGTCACATCGTGGTGCATTATGTTACGGGTGGATGGGGGGGTGGGATTTCTTCACCTCGCCCTGAGTGCAATTTAGCCTAGAAACGTCTCTGTGTCAGACCATTCATAACCATTAACATCAGTGTGGTCTGGATGCTAGGCAACCGGCAAGGGTACCTGACCACACCACCAGACACAGGTATCATCCTCTTGCATGGATCATGGAGCATCTACGCTGGACGAGTGACCAGTGCTTCTCAGTGCTGTTCAGCAATGAAAGTAGATTCTCTCTAAACAGAAATCATGGCTCCCCACTATGCAGAAGATGTCAAGGAGAGCGCTATGCATCAGCCACTGTTGTCACCAGATGAGCCTTTGGTGGTGGTGGTGGTGTTACAGTGTGGGCAGATGTGTCTATTCAATACAGAACTGCCCTACACTGTGTGAATGGTACAGTGACAAGTCTCTACTACTAGAATAACCTCACTAATCCAGTGATTGTGCCTCTGCATGAACAAAACAGGGCTAATTTCATCTTTATGGATGACAACGCACCAACTCATCGAAGTAACATCATTAAGGAATGAACCCCTAGAAAGCTATGGGATCCACTGAGTCCCCATGTAGAAGCTCGTAAATCTGTACCCCTGAACCTCAACGAACTGTTATATATAATTGAATCCTCCCTATTCCTGGTCCCAGGAGGAAGTGAAGCCCCGATACCTCTGCAGCGGACGTTTGGTTTTTCACAACAGTTCCAATAAAAACTGTTGTAATGCGTTTATAAGTGTTGTGCCTTATACCAAGCACAACTAAGAGAGGTGAGTAGTATACCTCTACGCACATTATCTACTGCATCTACTATATTACACAAGGGAGCGCTGTCTCCAATTTGCTTTTTTCTTTTCAATGAACTGAAGGGCACCCTTGAAGAAGAGTGGGATGCCATGCTTCAGCAGTCAATAACTTGATTAGTGAATAGCATGAGACATTGTTTTCAAGCAGTAATTGAAGCTCAAGGCTACATAACTCGTTATTGAGACATTGGCATTTCTTGATGGTGTATACCCTCCACAGGCCTACTTTTAGGATAAAATATCACTGTACAAACAACAAGAGGATCCAGCGTACACACCACTCAAAGGTAAAGTGAAAAAGGGTTCCGTAATTTATTGAAAAATAGTTTAAAACATCCAGGGAAATTGCATCAAACCGACGCGTTTTGGAGCCGATGCTCCTTATTCATGGCATAGCATGCTAATAAAATATACACAGTTTAAATAGCCCCAGTCCCCGGTCATGAAAACAAAAAATCTTAAAACAAATCATGCTTATATAAAACAGAGATTGCGATATAAGGATGTTAATACTGATATTAATATTATTATCAATATTGGCAGATGAGATCATGTCTTTTATTAAGTCCGTTAGGAAACCTGGTGTCTAACTTGAAAATCCACCAGGCTTCCCTAGCTAGCAGTTTTTACTTAAAGTCACCACCCCTCGTCGGTCTTTTAACTCTCTCAATTCCTTGAAATGTTAGGTCGAAGGTATCGGCCATATGAACATCATGGAAATGTTTTGAAACCGTCGAGACACCTATGTTAAGGGGTTTTTTGGCGTCGGACATGTGTCTCCGAATACGTGTTTTAAGAGTACATGAAGTACATCCAACGTATTGTTTATGGCATGTCCGACATGTTATCTGATAAATTACCCATCGTGAATTACAGTTGATGTATGACTGCATATTAAAACTAATGTTTTTGGAAACAGAAGAAAACTCCTTAGATACTAATACATGTACAATACATGATACAATTACGGAACCCTTTTTCACTTTACCTTTGAGTGGTGTGTACGCTGGATCCTCTTGTTGTTTGTATTTGGCTTTCGTGACGAAAAGCTTTCAGTCAAGTCCGGGCGTTACCTACTCATTCCAGGACCAGGTGAGCTGACTGAACTTCTTTCCATTTAAAATATCACTGTAGTGTGAAATTTTTATGTTTTCCATAAATTTCACCTGAAAGCCAAACATCCCGCACTTTTGGGAGTAGTTTATGTTACTTAAGAGAAAGAATTAATGTTGTGGTCAGTGGTCTAGCATGATGTTTTTTTCAGGTGAAGGTAATGTGACTTGACAATAAAGTTTGAGATAGAGAGAGGACATAGTTGCCAAACGAGTAGCCCTCAACCTGTGGAATTTCAGCTGTCACCAAACGACAACTGTCATCATGCTCTGACATCCTGTGGATCCAAAAGGATAAAAAGTATGGACTTTTAGATTCGGCTGAGAATATCATTAAAAACTTTGGCCATTTTAGAAGAATGAAAAATGTAGAGTTTTTGTTTGAGTTAGATGTTCTTGTAGCATTGAGATAAAAAATAGGTGAGGCAATGAATTTATCAAAAGTGGTCTTTCCAGCATTGCTTGATATGCAGTCTTGTGCCAATAGTAAGAGGCCAGTAGTCCTCAGACCATGAATATGCAATCTCCATTGGAGAATAATGTTGAGATGACAGATCATGTCAACACAGATTTCTACAGATAAAATGAAAAACTAAAAAGAGATGAAGCATTTTAAATTTTCATAATGTAAAAAATAAATCTATCCTCTTCATCCAACCCCTCCACAATACAACAAGGATGTATGTTACATGGATGTATGAATGTATGTTACATGGTGTACAAGGCATTCATTTCTTTGTCTTTCTCTTTGCAGGCAGGAATAGTCCAAACTTCTTCTCATCGTTGTGCAAATCTTATTTATTTACAGATGTTTGGGAAACATGATCGCTGCTAAAGGGGGAATTACAAGTTATTACATTCAGGGGGTTTACTTTTCTCCCTGCCCTGTGGATGTTTTCGTCAATGTACTCAACAAAATGCATGATCAGTGAAGCCATTTGTTTGTTTTTAGTTTATATTGTGCTGTTTGTTACTTCGATAACAATCAGACCACATTTTATTATTAATCAGTGTAGAAATGTAGGCAATTTCAAACAGGGTCACTATCAGAAATGTCAGGGTCCCATACACGAAAGCGGCTGCCTGTGCCTCCTCCCACCCCCCCAAAAAAAAGATAACGCCACATCGTCACTGCATGTCTCCACTACATAGTGACTAATCACACCATAATGTTACTGAACAAACCAGTATACCAAGACCAATATTACCAATAATTTCAATATACTAAGACCAAATAATACTGCCACATATCACTACCATGTAGTGACTGACTGATACCACCATACAGGAACTCAACCAATCAATATACAAAGAGCACTATCACCAACAATAATCATATTCGGGGACCAAATAATACAGCTACATCATAACCACCACCAAGTGACTGAAAAGTACCATGATATTGTTACTGAATATAAAACATTATACTAGGCAGGTATATATAGCCACCTAGTAAGTAGGTACATTTACCCCACTCCCCCCAGTAGGTAGAAAGATATATAAGCCCCCTAGTAGGTGGACAGGTAAATAATCCCCCGCAGATAGGTATATAGGTCCTCTTAGTAGATAGATATATAGGACCCCTTAGTATGTAGATATATAGGCCTTCTTAGTAGGTAGATATATATGACCCCTTAGTATGTAGGTATAGGTGGGCCGGCACTGTATATGTACTTAAAGGGGTTGTCTCACTACATTGATTCATCTTACCTCAGTCCTGTTTTCTTGGTTTCATTTTGAATTCAGGGGTGTGTTTACAGGCTTCTACTAGGCTGCAGTAGAAGCCAGGTCTGTAGCTATAGCAACCAGTGCTGGAGGCCTATCATGAGAGATTGAACAGGTCTGTAGCTATAGCTACCTGAGGAGCTGATGCAGCCCATATAAGAGGGGATATCTTAGAATAGGTAGGACACTGTTAATTGCAAAGTGACTTGTTTTTGCAAGATCTTTAACATAAAAAGCAATCCTTGTAGTGAGACAATCCCTTTAACTACTGGGGGTAGGCCTTATATATCCACCTAACTAGTGGGGGCAAGCCCTATAGTCCTATATACCTAACTACTGGGGGGAGGCCCTATATACTTAACTAACTACCAGGGGCAGGCCCTATATACCTACCTAACTTCTGGTTGGCAGGCCCTATAGCCCTTTATACCTTGCTAGCTACTGGGGGGACAGTATATACCTACCTAACTACTGGAGGCCCTATGTACCTACTTACCTACCGAGGGGCCCTATGTACTTTTTACCTATAGGAGGGTCCAATGTACATACTTATCTACTTGGGGGCCAAATATATCTACCTAGTTATGAGGGCCCTTTATATCTATCTACCTACTAGC
Organism: Phyllomedusa bahiana; assembly: GCA_025379985.1. Classification (NCBI taxonomy): domain Eukaryota; kingdom Metazoa; phylum Chordata; class Amphibia; order Anura; family Hylidae; genus Phyllomedusa; species Phyllomedusa bahiana. The sequence goes on along the minus strand of JAODAL010015685.1, from coordinate 56,621 downwards.
GTGGCCATATGTACTAGAACCCTATGCTGAAGGGAGACTTCACCTACTTAATAGGAAGAGTCTGCCTACTTATCTAATTTTTAAGATCTAACCTACATAAAAGGAGTATCTACCTATGCACCTGCCTAATTTGGGGGGGCTGTCTACTATATGGGGTGTGTTCCTATCTATGGGTGGCATAAACAAGGCCCAATAATTTGCTCTGGGCACTTTTACTGTTTGAAGTCTAAAACGTTTGTGTGGTACATTCTGCAGTGGCGAGTTGTGGCCGGGAGAAGACGTAGTGATAGTCTGGACTGGATGGAGAAAGAAAAAGGAAAGAGAATGAATCATCAGATAAGACATCACCTGTGAGTCCCTAAATGTAACTGCCCTGTAATCACTTATACGGCTGCAGAGTTCCTGTGTATATTTGGTATCTACCAATATATTGTTACTGTATGGTGGTAATATTGGTCTTAGTGTAATGGTTTATATTCAGGAACATTGGTTTTATGGTGGAGATATGCAATCATGGTTGGCAGTATTATTTGGTCCTTGTATATTGTTGTTATTGGTCTTCTTGATATATTGATTTGGTCAGTAACAGTTTAGTGGTATTAGTAATTGTATGGTAATGATATGTGGAGATATAATAACAATAATCTTTATTTATATAACGCCAACATATTCCGCAGCACTTTACAAATTCGAGGGTAAATGTACAGACATTACACATTGAAAGTACTTACAAATGAGACACAAGGTGAGAGCCCTGCTTGTCTATTAGGGTGTATGGGTGAGACAAGCGGTGAGAAGAGCCAAGTTTACAATGGTCCAGCCTTGTTTCATAAATAGGGGGTGGTTTACATGAAAAATGGATGAACCTGCCATCCAGACTGTACATCTATATACAGATAAGTGCCTGTGAGTGCCCTAGTGTAGGGAGTGAACCATAAAACAAAAATAGGACCGGGCGCTCGTCCGCAGCAAATAAATCCTTGTGCGGTGGCAACGTAGGATAAAGAATATATTTATTTCATTAAAAACATAAATAGCATAACGCGTTTCGTGCTAAAAAGCACTTCCTCAGATGCTGTAATGTTACATACATAGTAGAAAAAGCAAACACTGTTTATATACCTAATGCTTAACTTTGTAATTGGCTGGTAAGCCTACAACCAATCCTGGTGCTTGTTGGAAGTATAAGGAAAAAAAAAAAAAAAAAACTAGAGAGTTCAGAGGAAGCCCATGAATACAAGTAAAGCTATTTAAAAATGAGGGCTATAATAAGGAAGAATTATATTGGTTGAGCAAAATGGCGGGGAATTCATAATATCCAATTACAATTAGAGCTACTCCGTGTCTGTATTTGCTCTATGGGAGGCATCTTAGCCAATTAAATTAAGAAACCTACAAACAATTCAGGTATTCAAAGGGAAGACGCCTATGTGCAGGTAGGCTAAAATCACTGCGTTCTAAATAGAGAGCGCAAATAAGAAAGTTACGAACGTGACACAGTGAGAGAAACGTGCGTACTGATATAAAGATAATAAAAAGTGACTAAATATGGAATTCTTGAGTAATTAAAATGTATAAAGCGCTACAAAAACAGTAAACAAAAAAGTGCACCCGACATATACTGAGAGTGAACAGCCAATAAATGATCTCGATACAAAATATAAACCAATGATAAACAGAGAGACAGAATGGCATCGGGATATAACTCGAAGTTGCTTGGTGCTAAATATAAAGATACAATGAAAAACTAGCCCGATTTGTGAACCGATGTCTCATAGATCATAGTGAAAGTTATAAAAACAAAACAGTTATATAAACAAGACCCAAAACTAGTCTAATCAAAAAACGAGCTCAACAGCTTCGTTTAACCCCTTGGGGTTCACCGTTTGCAAGGGGAACATCCAGAATACCTCTCTTCTTTGTAATATGTGATCCGCAGTAGCATATTCCAGAGAACTGGTGCCGCACGTGTGAAATCTTGGAGTCGAGCATGGGAGGTTCGGATGATTGATGAGTGTAATCTGATATCAGCAGCAGAGAGGAGAGAGAGCGGGTCGGGTGGTAGACAGAGACGAGGGAGGTAATGTGCAGTGTTGTGGAGAGCTTTATGGGTGAGTGTGATGAGTTTATATTGTATCCTGTATTGAATGGGCAACCAGTGCAGTGACTGACACAGGGTAGAGGCATCAGTATAGCGGCTGGAATGAAAGATGAACCTGCCTGCTGCATTCAGGACAGATTGAAGAGGGGAGAGTTTGCACAGAGGGAGACCGATTAGCAAGGAGCTACAGTAGTCACCATGAGACAGAATAAGGGCCACAATGAGAGTGTGAGTTGTTTCCACAGTGAGAAAAGGACGGATTCTGGAGATGTTCTTGAATTGCAGGTGACAGGAGCGGGCAAGGGATTGGATATATGGGGTGAAGGTCAGCTCAGAATCTAGTATAACCCACAGACAGCAGGACTGCTGCCTAGGATTAATGGTGGTACCACATACTGAAACATAAATAGCAGGGGGATGTTGGTTACTAGATGGCGGAAAGACAAGAAGTTCAGTTTTAGTGAGGTTTAGTTTCAGATGGAGAGAGGACATGATGTCAGAGACAGCGGACAGACAGTCACTGGTGTTTTGTAGGCGAGTAGGACTGATGTCACGGGAGGAGGTGTATAATTGGGTGTCATCAGCATAGAGATGGTACTGGAAGCCGAATCTGCTGATGGTTAGTCCAATCGGGGCTGTGTACAATGAAAAGAGGAGAGGACCTAGAACTGATTCCTGAGGAACTCCAACATCAAGAGGTAGAGAAGAGGAGGTAGATCTGAAAAAAGAGACACTGAAGGAGCGATCACACAGGTAAGATGAGAACCACGTGGGCTGTCCCATCACGGATATAAACAGGGAACCCAGGTGTGCCCATTGTTGCATTCAGGAGGGGGGTACCTGACATCACTATTTCCGAAGCATCCACAACGCAGCAGGGCCGCATCAGCCCCCCATGTGGGCCCAACACCAAGCCAATCTCAGGTAACTGGACACATTTTACTGCCTTTGAATTGTAACCATACTTATATTTGCACCTCTGATTCTTACCTTTGTATATGATCATTCTGTACATATTATCTGTCTAGTGCGCCCTTCAAGGTGAAGAAAATCTATAAACTTTAATCTGAGCTAGTCTGTTGTCTTGATCATCGGCCTCACACGCCTATTACTTGGTCTATAATATATAGATACCCCAACGCTGGTTCCAGGCCTTGTTATCAGTCGGTAACGGACTAGCCTTATACCCAAACAAGAACTTGTGGCAGCTTATTGGCCTGGCAGAACTTTGTTTAACCAGCGTGGGTAAACAAATCTCTCCCAGACGTTCAGGGCCATGGGCGAGGAAGGTGTCCTCTTGCACGCCTTGTGTTATCCTGTGCCTGTGCGGACAGGGGTTAACGGTGAAACAGTATCTGGCTGACCTCGTGCACCCCTGGGGGGAGTGCGACGTTGCGATACACCCCAAGTCAGGCCGTCGACCCTCGAGTGGGCCGGCGTGGGCTTTTCCTGACATATTATTTGGTGTTTGTATATTGTTGCTATTGGTATTATTGGTCTTGGTGTACTGGTTTGGTCAGTAACATTATGGTGGTATTATTCACTATACAGAGGTAATATGTGATGATAATGTGGTCCCTGTATACTTACTGACCAACAGAATACAGATAACATGTCAATTAAACTGTTCAGTGTAAACTCCAACAAAAACTAAACCCAAAAACAAAAGGCACAACTGCATTTTTCTAATATTCATCCAACACATTTTTATTAATTTTTTTGGGAGGGAGGGGCAGGGACAAGAAGAAACAGACATTTTGCCTGTATAACTTTCTTTCTACCATCTGGCCCCATTGGAAAGAAGGGAGCCTGTTGTTTAAAAGTAGTGTACACATCCATTGTCCATGGCTGATGTTTTGAACCCAGGCCCAAGAGTCTTTAGCTATACCAGTGGGTATTTATATACCTAATTGTAGGTAGCTAGGTATACAGGGCCTCTCGTAGGTAGCCAGGTATACTGGGCCCCTGGTAGGTAGCTGAGTATAAAGGGCCCCTGGAAAGTAGCTAGGTATACAGGGCCCCTGGTAGGAAGCAAAATGTATATAAGGCCCCTTGTTGGTAGCTAGGTGTATCTAGGGCCCCTTTTAGGTAGGTATACAGGGCCCCCCTAATAAAAAGAAAAAAAATATCTTTCCCTGTTCTCCGACCGAATACCTTTTTTTTTTACTCTGGGACGCCACTCCCATTATCAACTAGGCCATAGGCTTATGGCCTTCTATAAATAGTAGTGCAATGACATCATTACATTGTGTCGCATACCTTGTGGCATCTAAGGGGGACAAACGGCCGGGAATTGAGCTATCCCCAATCCCGGACGTTCTCTCTGAGGCCCTGTCTGCGTAGTGCAGCCGCGACCTCTGCATTGCTGGGTCTATGTGACCCAGTGATGCAGTTGTGTGGTGAGGGGGCCACTGCTAACCCTAACAATATTTCTAACCATAATTCTGACTGTAACTATAACCTAATCCGTAAATTGGTGTTAGGGATTTTTTTTGGGGGTTTGAATAAGTTAACCAACCCATTCCATTGTGTTTCTGGTCCTGCAGCGCTGTCGCTCCTTCATTACTTCAGTCTGATAACTCTTACAATCCAATAGGTAACTCTTATGTGGCATTGGGCTTGTAGAGATGTCAGATGAAAGTTGTGTCAGAGTGACAGCACCATGGGACTGAAAGAAATGGGTAAGTTAACACTTTACATGCAGTAGAAAACACCTAATTTAGGGCTAGGGATACGGTTCCATTATTTTTTTTGCCTTATCGAAATTGAAGTGCGCTAATTTGGGACAAATTTGACTTGAACTCTAAGGGTATGTTCAGACGGCAAATTTCGGCAAGCTTTTTGCATCGTATTTGCACTCTAATACGAGCGAGATGCGCGCCAAAATTACGGTAATCCATAGTTTTCTATGAAAACGCCTCCTCTCCCCGCTCGTACAATACGATCGTATTGTACCCGTGGGGAGATAGGTGACATGTCAATTACTTGCGTCGAATACGTGCCGCACGTAATGAATGTCAATGGGGCCGTACTGTATGCGCCGCAATTACACCGTGTGAACATAGCCTAACAATCCTTACACCACTGCATACCATCACATTGCCTACTCAATAGGCTAGGTACTACCACACAGTCTCTACAGTGCTGCTGATTTGAGGAAGGGAGATCAGTGCTTTTTAAGGTTATGTGCCCAATGAAGGAGAGGGCACTCTCTTTTTCCTTCAGGATGTGTGCCCAAGTGCTTTTTATAAATGGTAAAGCAGTTTAAAATCTTGCTTAGGGTTTCTGAGATTTACAGCAGATGCCTTTACAGGCCAATTAAGATCCTACACAGTTATAATTTTAAGTGACACATGGAATAATTTATCTCTACTTTCTTGTCCAAGTTCAGGCAAATTGTTCATTGGCCAGACACCTGCATTGATTCAGGATAAATGATTTCTACCTATTAGGGGAATGTAGCTTGGATGGTCGGCGCCCATAGATGTGTGCACACAGCGCTACGTATTTCATATTCAAAGCCAAACTCTCGGTCTTCTATTTTCCCACAAGTCGGGAGTTCTTTTTTTGTGTTTTTCATGCTGTGCCTGGCACACGTTGTGATTCACATTGGAATCATTAACATGCCTATGTTTTCTTGTTTTTTAATAATGCATTTTGTTAGTAAATTTGAGGCACCAGATTTATGGCTCTAATCCCCATTAACTAGACAAACGGCTTAAAGGGGAACTTACATTTGTCTCTGATAGTTCAAAGCAGAAATAGCAATAACACCTCAAACTAAAAACCAATACAACTTAAAAATCCCTGAACATCCTATTCTGGGAAGCCGTATTTTAGTGTTTAGCTGTTAGTAATATTTTTTCATGGGAAAGTTGTGTGCCAAGCAATATGGCTTTCATCATTGCCACCACAGGGGATTAACCAGTCACCCCCAGACTTCCCCTGCCCCCATGATGGTAAACTCTTGATCACAACTCCCTGGCGCTGACCACATTTATTTTTTCACAGCTTTCATAGAATCAGATATCAGTAAGAAATTGCTAAATTGTTTTAGCAATTTGGTACAGTAACACCTCAAGGATTTTTACTTGGCACCTGTCTATCCTCAAGGAAGCGGTCACACACGGGACATTTTCTCCTGCAGTATCACTTTTGATATCTATTACACTGTGAATATAGCCTTCATATCTTTATTAACCCCTTAAGGACCCAGCCAGTTTTGACCTTCCTGACACAGCCCTATTTTTTCTAAATCTGGCATAAGTCACTTTATGTGAGAATAACTTTTTGACACTTTTACCTATCCATGTGATTCACAGATTGTTTTCTCGTGACACATTGTGCTTTAAGTTAGTAAGAAATTTTGATCCATACAATCCTTGTTTGTTTTTGAAAAATATCAAAATTTCATGAAAATTTGGAAATATTTGTCATCTTGAAAGCTCCAAAATTTCTGCATGTAAGACAGATAATTATTCACCACAAAATAGTTTATAACTAGCATCTACCATATGTCCACTATAGGTTGGCATCATTTTTAATTTTTTTTTTTTTACAACATTAGAGGGCTTAGAAACTTAGTAGTAATTTCTCACATTTTCAAGAAAATTTGCAATATACATTTTTTAGGGACCAGTCCAGTTCTGACGTGGCTTTGAGGGGCCTGTATGTTAGATACCCCCATAAACGATGCCTTCTAAGAAACTAGACCCCGTAAAGTATTTACAACAGTGTTTAGGAAGTTTTTTAATCCTTTAGGTATTTCACAGAAAATAAGGCAAAGTGGAGGTGAAATTTCAAAATTTCACTATTTTTGCAGATTTTCAATATTTATCCATTATTCACTGGAATACGGTAAATTTGACCAGGTAAATGCAACATAATATCAATTCCCCCAGGTCTGCCGTTTTAAGAGATATCCCATATGTGGCCCTAGTGCATTATTTGGCTCAACCACAAACCTCAGAATATGAGAAGCACCTACTGGACTCTGGGGTCTCATTTTCAATACGATTTTATTTAGGTGCCATTTCAGGTTTGAGGACACCTTAAGGTGCTAAAACTTAATAAACACCCCTAAAAGTTCCCATATTGGAAACTACACCCCTTAATGAATATATTCAGGGGTGCAGTGAGTATATAGACCACACAGGTGATTCCCAATTTTTTTTTAGCATTAGGGTGTGAAAATTTCAAAAACATTTTTTTTCCAACAATCTGCAATTTTAGCTTAAAATGTTTCATATTTACAAGGAATCCTGGAAAAAAGAACCCCAAAATTTTGTTAAGCCATTTCTTCCAAGTTCGGCAATACCCTACATGTGGGTGTAAACTGCTGTTTGGGCGCATGGCAGGGCGTATAAGGGAGGGAGCGCTATTTCGCTTTTGGAACGCAGATTTTGTTGGGGCCATGTCACATTTGCAAAGCCCTCAAAGTACCAGAACAGGTGAAACCTTCCAGAAGTCGCCCCGTTTTGGATTCAACAGCCCTCAGGGATCTCATCTAGGGGTGTATTGTGCATTTTGGGTGCACAGGTGTTCCATAGTATTCTTTAGTATTGGGCCATGAAAATGGGGGGAAAAAAAGCAGTTCCGCCATTGTTTTTGGATTTAAATTTTACAATGTTCGCCGTGCAGTGTAAATGATAGGAAAACTTTACTATGGGGGTTGGTACAATTACAATGATATAGATTTTATATAGTTTTTTTCTGTTTCATTACTTTTACACAATAGAAATATGTCTATAAAAATTGCATTTTTAAATTGTCCTATTCTGACAGCCATAACTTTTTTTTTTTTTCTGTGTACGGAGCTGATTATGGGCTTGTTTTTTGCAGGATGAGTTGATGTTTTTATTGGTAACATCATGGGGTGCATATGACGCTATGTTTTTGTGAGACGTTTTGAACAAAATACAGCAATCTTGGTAGTGTTTTTTTATTTTTTATAGCAGTCACTGTACGGTATATATGACATGCTAGCTTTACTCAGCAGGTCAATACGATTACAGCAATACCCAATTTGTATATTTTTTTATGTTTTACTGCTTTTATACAATAAAAACACTTTTATTCAAACAGGAAAACACGTTTTTGCATCGCCATAGTCTGAGAGCCATAACTTTTTAATTTTTCTGTGTTTGGAGCTGTGTATGGACTTTTTTTTTGTAGGATGAGTTGACGTTTTTATTAGTATCATTTTTGGGGGACAGGGCTTTTTGATCGCTTTTAAATCCATTTTTTAGAAGGCAGGGTGAAGAAAATACTGCAATCCTAGTAGTGTTTTTTATTTTTATTTTTAACAGCACTCACCGTGCACTTTAAAAAAAAAGAAAAGTGTTTTTAGTGTGTAAAAAAATATTTATGCATTGCTATCTTCTGAGAGCCATACATTTTTTATTTTTCCGTATACAGACTTTTTTTTGGCGGGATGAACTGACGTTTTAATGGGTACAACTTTGGCGTTTATAGGAGTTTTTGATCGCTTTTTATTCCATTTTATGTGATGTGGTATGAACAAAAATCTTAATAATGTGATTTATTTATCTTTTACGCCGTTCAACGTACAGGTTAATTAGCATGACAGATTTATAGGGCAGGTCGTTACGCACGCGGCGATACCAAATAGGGGTAAATAAATTTTTATCTTTTTGGGGGTGATTGGCGTTTGTAAAGGGGAAAAGGGCGGTGTACGTATTTTTATTTTACTTTTCATGTTTGTGTTTTACTTGTTTTTCACTTTTTTTTACTTTTTTTTTTACTTTTTCCCTTTTTTTTATCCCCCCATAGGGGATTTGAATGAGAGATCTTCAGATCCCTCATTCAATAGGAATCAATACATAGCTTGTGGCTGTGTACTGGTTCCTATGGCAACTGTCAGTCACGATGCCTTGCTATGCCCACAGGGCACGGCCGAGCATCATGACGTCACAAAAAACCCGGAAGGCATTCTATGCCTTCCATGCTGTCTGTCAGGACACAGCAGCCGCACGATCTGCGCTGCTGTCGCCGACAGACGCAGGAGGAGCGATCTCCTCCTGCGTCTTCCTTAGTTATTACGACCCGACGGTTGCGATAATTAAGGGGTTAACCGGCCCCCTCCGGAGCGATCCGGGGTCGGGGCCGACGCTGCGGGATGTCAGCTGTAATATACAGCTGACACCCCGCGCCGATCGCGCGAACTCTGCTTTAGAGTTCGCGCGATCCTCAGGACGTATGCATACATCCAGGTGCGTGAACCCCTAAACGACCTGGACATATGCATACGTCCAAGGTCGTTAAGGGATTAATGAAACTTACAGTTGAAACCAGCAGTTTTCCATACACTATATAAACAGACACATTCATGTTTTTCTCACTATCTACATAAAATCAGAATAAACTTTACCCGTTTTAGGTCAATTAGGAACCAAAATTATTTATACTTGTCAAATACAGAATAATGAGAGAATTTTTAAGGCATTTTTATTACTTTCTGCAAAGTCAAAAGTTTACATACATTTCATTAGTATTTCGTAGCATGGCCCTTAAACTTGGACTTGGGTCCTTCCACAAGCTTCTCACAATAGTTGGTAGGAATTTTGACCCATTCCTCCTGACAGAACTGGTGTAACTGAGCCATGTTTGTAGGTTGCCTTGCTCGCACCTACCTTTTCAGCTTTGAACATAACATTTTAATAGGATTGAGATCAGGGCTAAGTGATGGTCACATCAAAATAATCACAAGATTCTCCTTAAGCCGCTTTGTAATCAGTTTGGCAGTATGCTTCGGTCATTGTCCATTTGGAAGACCCATTTCCCGCCCAAGTTTTAATTTCCTGGCTGATGTCGTGAGTTGTGTTGACCGAGTACGTTGGCTATGATCTATCAGGTTTTTCGATAGTGAGCTGTCGTTTATGAGCGATGTCCATTAAAGTCTATGGGAGAGCTACAACACCTTCATTCTTACACCCAAACAGGGGTGGAGGGAAACTGGAATAAATCCACAACAGTCAAATGGATACCCCTACATTTAGGCAAACACTTAGGATAAAAGCCAAGAAAAAAATTCACACACCATTCACTATCCCGTCTTGTCCCCACAGCATGCCCTTTAAAAAACCTGCATCACCCACAAATTAAAAAGTGCCAGGGGCATTTTTTATTTGAACCATCTTTTCCCTTGAACTGGACATTGATATCCCTGTCCGGGAATGCGCATGCCCCTAAAAACCTGCATGACCCCACAGATTAAAAAGTGCCAAAAAAAAAAAAAAGTAGTTTTTTAAAACCACCATTTTAGTTGAACTGGACTTTGAAAAACCCCGCCCCCGGACCGCAATGACCTTAAACCGTCTGACCCCAGATTAAAAATTTCCCGGGAAAAAGGAGTCTTTCAACCACCTTTTAGTTAACGGGAATATATGTCCCTGTCCGGGGCCACAAATGACCTTAAAACCTGTCGGGGCCCCCAGATTAAAAAGTGCCGGAAAAAGGAGCTTTCAACCCCCATTTTAGTTGAACTGGACATTGACTATACCTGTCCGTGCCACGATGACCCAGCTGGAGTTACAGTGGTGCGGAGAGCCCAGGCTGGTGTCCGTCATCTATTAAAAAACCAGGTTAAAATCCCCTATGACGCAGCAACAAAACTGTCGGGCAAAGCGGTGCGGAAGGGGAAAGTGTGAGAACTCCACCCTTCCTCAGTACCACAAGACCTGGGTAGCGCTTGCCCCCCGTAGAGTGCGAAATTGGCTTCACTTGGAATACTGGTGGTTAACCCCGTTTCCCCCCAGGTGCCCTTTTTTTTTGGGATTCTTTTTTTTCATTTTACTCAACGTGTGGAGGAAATTTTTTCCCCCTTTCTTTTTTCTCTGTCCGTCTCCATACTCCATGCCTCTGAATAACCTACATCGTCAAGTTTTCCTGACCCCCCTTGTACAATTTAAGGAATTTGTTTTTTCCAGTATTTTGTACATGCAAGTTTTTTTTGTAGTTTAATTCTAAAAACACATTTTTAAAAAAGGATGGAATCCCACCAGTCTTGTTTTCTTTTTTTTAAATTTTTTCAAATGGGTTGTCCAATAAGGGGTTTAAGCTATTTTTAAGATCTTGAAAAACAAATCATTTTGCAATATGTGTCCATTAACAGTGTCCTACCATTCCTGTTTTTTGACAGCACCATCCCCTTGAGCCACTCTTGACAATTGTGAAGAACAAATGTTGTTAGAAACAACATTTTTTTTTAATAGGACCGTAGTAAGCTGCATTTCAAAGCAAAAGCCCCCAAAAATTTAAAGCTGACCCTTGAGCCACTTTTTGGGCAATTGTGAAAAAAAAATTTCTGTTGAAACAACATTTTTTTATAATACCTGAGTATTGCTGATCTCCCAGCTACATGACCCAAAAAATTTTTTAAAATACTTCTCAGCCACTGTTAAAAATTTGAGGGGGGAAAAAGCCACTTTGAACCACATTTCTGTTCCCCAAAGGGCCATGATTATTGCTGTACTCACAGCTAAAAAGACCCCCAAAAAAATTTTAAATATGACTTTTCAGCCCCATTAAAAATTGTGAGGGAAAGCCATTAAAAACCACATTTCTGTTCCAAGGGGCCATAATTAAACTGTATCTCACAGCAACAAGACCTCAAAAACCATTGACAATGCGAAAACTTCTTAAGATAAAAAGTGATTAAATGGAAATACGGGGTTGACATCAATACCTTGCTGTCTTTTACTAGTCTCCTCACATGGCAAAAACCAGCAAAATGAACTGTTGGGAAAGAGAAATAAAAATGCAGTAAAGAAATGATCATTTTAAAAAACATTTTTCAAGAGGAACCATTTCTGTTTTTGAAGAGGAATGTGGAAGTAACCCGTCAACAATCGGTGACCTTCGGCAATATGGGGCCACAAAACATCATCAGATATCCATTGCCTGATTCTCCTTGTATGAAATTTCAACTATCCACATTATCTGGGAAAGCCGGATGGTTTGTCTGTACTGACTCCTAAAGCTGTTGCTGAATGTCCGCTCAGTATATACCCGCAGGCTCTGGCAGGACAACACCGTCTATGGCGTGACGAGCCAGCTCGGGCAGTTCGTCATTTTTGGATACCCAGAAGTCTATTGGGTCCGAGAACACATACAAAAACATCGGTGTTTGAGAATAGTCGTGCACCATGATCTTAAGCTGGTCTCTGGTGTGTTGGAATGTGTGCCCTGCATTGCATGCGTTGGTGAGTGCGGTAAACAAAGATTGCCAGAGGAACCCATTAGCTATATCTGCCACCTTGCCTGCTGCTGCCGCTAACCCTACCTTGGCACTCTACTGCGTCACGGTTCGCTGATTGTGTTTCCACCGTGACAATTTGGGAACGGGAAGCAGACACAACATATGTGGTCCATTTATCAATCAGCAAGGTCACCATTTCCTGCATTTTACTCTCTATTTAGGGTGGGTGTAAGAAAAGGTGCTGAGTTTTGTTTTTGTAACCCCCGGGATCCAGGAGGTGGCCACCCGAGTAACTTTGTTCATTTTGATGGCCTTAATGCGTGGATCATGTGTGGAGGAAATTGGAGCATTCCAAGCACTCATGAGTAAGAGATGGAGCTTTTGATTTCACCAAGCCTCTTGGGTCGAGGGCACTAGCAAACTTATCATTCCTCATCGTTCCTCCTCCGCCTCAATTCGCGTCCAACCTCATTCCAAGCAGGGACGTCGTAACATCAGGTGGTCCTATGGAATACCTCCTCCTCCTCCTCCCGCAAGCCCTCCGCACAGAGCTTCAACACATCCCTGACTTGCCTGAGATGATGACCCAGAGAGCTGATGCGCCACCCTTGCACTAGCCTCTGGACCCCGGAACCACTGCCTAAATGAAAACCGTATGAAATTGTGAAAACTGTCGGTGCCTTGTGGAAGTTGACGGAGAGAAAGGCTCCGTAGTCCGGCGAACTGTGTCCGCTCCTCCTCCGTTGCCTGGCGATTCTATTGTTTCAGAGTGTCCAAGCGTGATCGATCCAGAACTAAGGGATCACACAATGCTCATGCTGACAAGGGCATTTGTCCGCACTGACCATTTGGTGGCTTCTTCAAAACTGGCAATGGAAGGTGCAGAGCTCTTTCACCTCCTCCACTCTCGGTGGCTCAACAAACCCCGAAGTCCGCAACCGCTGCTTGTCAGGCCCATGTGGTCACTTCGTACTGCGTAATGCATTGCGCTGCGCCACAATCGCTGTAGCATGGTGAGGTGGAATTCCAGCATGTTGCCTCATCAACAATTGAGACGGTTGACAGGGGAGGCCAGCCTGACGCTGCAACGCAGCCAGGCGGGACGAAGCAGGTGCGAACCGGCGGAAGTGCGAACTTAGACTTCGAGCCTTCCTCAGCAGCAGTCCAGACTCGGGTAAGCTCTTTAAAAAATTTCTGGACGACAAAGATTCATGACATGTGCCCAGGCAAGGATGTGCTCCAGCCTACCGATCTTAAGGGCGGCCAGCTAGATTTCGCCTGTTATCCGCACACCACCTTGCCTGGCACAGAGTCTTGGCACCCACCAGCGCTCGGACCTCCCTCGTTGCGGAGATCCGTCCACAGCTCCTGACCTGTGGTGTGAACGGTCTCCAAGAACATATTAATTCTCAATCACTGGCCTGTTTCTCTTGCACGTGATGCCACCAGGAGACCTTGGGGGAAAGAACCCAGCACCAATCCCTGGGCGGTTTGAAGAGCGTGCGCCGAGCTTGATAGCCACCGTCACCCCATGGACATCCACCCAGCACACACCAGTGGAGCTGTCACAGAGATATTAGTGTGGCCTGGCCCGGTGCTACTAGTCCATGTGTCCGGTGTGTTTCATGATGGACTTTTCCTCCCTGCCACAGAGCAGACAACGTCGCTTGAAATTTTAGATGACAACGTGGCTCCTGGCCAGGCAGGGACGCTTTTCCTGGCAAAGAAATTGCCTGCTCGGCAACTGGTATTGGGGGCAGGCAAGGGCCATTACGTGGCTGGAACCCATCTGTGGTCCCACCAGACGCAAAGAGGCACACATTCCAAGGCCAAAGCCTGGCCATGCCGACATTCATGCTTTTGGCTTTGGATGGTTTGGGTTAAAGTGTTTCTCTGCACCCAAACCTGGAAGAACAGAAGGCTGGCTGCTAGACTGGCCTCTGTACGGCGTGCCAGGTCATCAAATCTAGCGGAAGGAGAAGGGGTAGGGTGGGTCTCTGGTGTGCAGGTGGTACTCCGGTGGGCGACGGTGGAGGCTGAACGGAGGCCTGATCCCTGATCATGACTCTGAGAGACAGGGCAGCTGAGGAACGCTTGGTGGTGGCGGGGAGGAGGAGGAGACAGAGGGTGGGGACAGTGGTTGGAGGCCCGGCGTCGGTCTGGCCTTTTTTGGCCAAGTGTTGCCTCCATTTCAACTCATGCATTCGCTGCATGTGACTAGACATGTTGGTGGTGGTTAACCACCTAAGGTTCTTGCCTCTACTTATGCGTTTACGGCAAAGGCGGCATATGACATCGCTGGGTGAATCAGAGGCTTGCTCAAAGAAGGCCCAGGCTTGAGAGGTCCTGGACCTTTTTGACGGCGATAAGCGAGGAGCGGGTTTGCGCTGACCGTGGCTGGCGGAATCATATCAGCGGACTTCTGCGACCGCCCTCTCCCTTTTTGAGGCGGAACCCGTACTGACACTACCCCATCGTCTTCCTCCTCGTCCAGTGATGAAGCGCTCGCAAGCAAATTCTGCTGAAAAGACCACGTTGGATCCGCAATGTCGTCATCATCATCATCAACACAGGTGACTTCGTCGTCCTGACATTCTGCATCCAGGAGCTGCGGGCTACAAGCAAGAGGGACTGCAAGGCGTTGCCGACCGCCCGGGATTTTTGCCGATTGACCGGCTTCCTTCTCCTCCTCTGATGGCATCAGTAACTGGGCGTCAGAGCAGAGAAAATCATCCTCTTTGGCCTCTTGATCTTTTAACATGCCTTCTGACCCCAACCGCATTTTGTCATCAAAGAGGTCTTCAGAAAATGGATTATCCACAGTGGTGGGTACACGAGTTGACATTTGGGCTGCTTCATGTTGGACGGATGCTGGTGATGCTGATGACGACATTTGTGGCCGTGACTGGGAGGACGAGGAGGTAAGACTGCTGGATGCAGGTTGCATTAACCACTGAAGGACAGATTGGCGCTGTTCGTTACTGAGATTCACAGGGCCCTGACCCAGCGATGACAGGCCTGACGGTCCTGCAACTGACGATCCGCTGGCATGCGTGTTGTCGCCAGCACTGGAAGGAGCACCTTCTCTCGTACCTCTACCTCCATGTCCTACCCCCCTCTTTGCTCGCTTACCACCTGAATTTCGCTCCATGTTCAGAAATATAAAAATTTGAGAAGGTATGGAAGCGTTTTTGGAAAGTCTCTTATTAAAAGACGGCAAATCACAGCTATTCTCAAATCCCTCAAATCAAAACAAAATTGCTGGATTCAAATATAACTGCAAAGTAGATCTATCAACAAAGCTGGCCTGCGCCAAAGTGAAAAAACACCTATCTGAAATGTATTCGATAATAAAAGGTATTTTTGGCACCTATCAATTCACCTGTGGTGACTACAAATTGCTGTATCAAATTTAACTGCAAAGTAGATCTATCAACAAAGCTGGCCTGCGCCAAAGTGAAAAAACACGTATCTGAAATGTATTAGGATAATACAAGGATTTTTGGCAACCTACCCAATTCACCTGTGGTGAACTACAAATTGGCTGGTATTTCAAATTTAACCTGCCACATGTTACGCTCGCTACTCACAAATTCGCCTTCGCCAAAGTGAAAAAACCGTTCTGAAATGAATCGGATATAAAGGTTTAATTTTTGGCACTATCAATTCCACCCTAGGTACACAAAATTGCTGTATTCAAATTTAACTGCAAAGTAGATCTATCAACAAAGCTGGCCTGCGCCAAAGTGAAAAAACACGTATCTGAAATGTATTCGGATAATAAAAGGTATTTTTGGCACCTATCAATTCACCTGTGGTGACTACAAAATTGCTGTATTCAAATTTAACTGCAAAGTGTCATAACAAAGCTGGCTCGCCAAAGTGAAAAAAACTATCTGAATTATTCGGATATACAAGGTATTTTTTGCACCTTCAATTCACCTGTGTACACAAAATTGCGATTCAATTAATGCAAGAATTAACAAACTGATGCCAAAGTAAAAACACTATCAAATGTCTTCGGATAATAAAAGGTATTTTTGGCACCTTTCAATTCACCTGTGGTGACTACAAAATTGCAGTATTCACATTTAAGTGCAAGGTGCCTCAATGAACAAAGCTGTAGTGCGCCAAAGTAAAAAACACGTATCTGTAATGTATTCGGATAATAAAAGGTATTTTTTGGCACCTATCAATTCACCTGTGGTAACTACACAATTGCTGGATTCAAATTTAACTGCAAGGTGGCTCTATCAACAAATCTGGACTGGCAAAAGTGCAAAAAACACGTATCTGTAATGTATTCGGATAATAAAAGGTATTTTTGGCACCTATCAATTCACCTGTGGTACTACACAATTGCTGATTCAATTTAACTGCAAGGTGCTCTATCAACAAATCTGACTGGGCAAAGTGCAAAAAACACGTATCCGTAATGTATTCGGATAATTAAAGGTATTTTTTGGAACCTTTGAATTCACCTGTGGTGACTACAAAATTGCTGCATTCACTTTTAAGTGCAAGGTCCCAAAAAATGAACAAAGCTGTAGTGCCCCAAAGTAAAAAAAAACACGTTTCTGTAATGTTTTTCCGGAAAATTTAAAAAGGTTTTTTTTGGGCACCTTTCAATTCCCCTGTGGTGACTCCCAAAATTGCTGTATTCACATTTAAGGGGCCAAGGTTCCCATTTAAAACAATTCTGGAGGGGCAAAAGTGAAAAAAAACATGTATCGTAAGTATTCGGATTTTAAAAGGGGAAATTTTTGGCACCTTAAACCTGGGGCTGACTACAAATTTGCTGGATTCTAATTTAACTGCAAGGGGGGAAAATATGAAACAAAAGGGGAATGGGCAAAAATTGGGAAAAAAAACACCCATTGGGAAAAGTATAAATGATAATTAAAGTGGGGTTTTGGGACCTAACAAAAAAACCTGCAGTTATAGAAAAGATGTGTATCCCAATAAAGTTCAGGATGCCCAAAAAATCCAGGGAAAAATTTTAATAAAAACTGGGAATAAAAAAGCTTGGGGTGCAATGTCTACACTAATTTTGGTGAAAAAAAAATATTTTCCCGTATTCTTTTTTAGGCTTGTTTTGTGTTCGCCCCCGGGGGTTTCCCCCTTCCCCCCGTTTCCCCCCCCCCCCCCCCTGACTTTTCAGCGGTAATGCTCCCTTTTAAAAATTTTTACCAAACTAAAAAATTTCTCCAATCTTTTTTTTAAACTTAAATAAGTTTAAGGAAACCAGCTAACATTAGCGCTTTCTCTGTGAAAAAAATAGATTTAAATTTTGCTGAGCTGGGTTTGGCCCCAAGCAGAGCGCAGTCCTTCCCCGCTCGAGGGGAAGTGAGAAAACATAAGGGTGAACAGGGGGGCCCGTTCAAAGTAAAAAAAGGTCATGTATTTTTCCAGCCAAAACGCCAAAACCCTACAAAATCCCAGTCAAGACCTTTGCACAAACCCATCTCACCCTCCCTCTTAAAATTTTGTAAGCTGTTTTTCTGGCCACCAAAAAGACAGGGAAACGCTGGGAAAAAGGCGCAAAACTTAATAGATGGAAAGCCCCAGTTTTTTAACCCAAATTATCGCTTTATCTTTAAAAAATTTTTATTTTAACATTTAAAAACTGTGCCGATTTCAACTTTGTTGATAATAATCGCTCAACACTATTAACTACTAAAGAATTATTTCATCAGTATACCGAAGCCACAGTGTTCCCCAAGAAGGCATCACAACACCTTGATGTGCATTTCGTGAGGTCTTCATCAGGAGGTGGATGGATTTTTCCTTGTATGAATACCTAATTTCCTCTGTTGTTTTTTACTTATTTAATTTACTTATTTATTTTCTATTTTGTTTTATATATTTTTTATTTATTTATTTATTTTCATTTTCATTTACTTATTGCATTTTATGTAAAATACACCATTTACACATTGTTGCTGCAGTTTGGTATGATTATCCTCTCCCACTTTTTAATATTTATTTCTAACCCTATCAAGTTATGTGTGTTTCACTATTAACAACTATTTATATATTTTTATGCTTACTCTATTTATGCTTGTGATTTAGAAGTTTTACATTGTGATTTATTAGTGGTAGTAAAACTTGATCATTGTAAAAAAAAACTTGTTTCTAAGTTACCTAGCGAAAGAATTATCCTGGGCTGCACTTTTCACCATTAAGAGCAACAGCAACCTCCTCAGAGGTTTCATATTAAGCACCAGGTCTTTGGTTTTTTAGGTTGTTCGGTAGTTCACTCTTTGAACAACATATACCAAAACCAGATAGTGGAAAGCGAAGGAAAAAATATGGACGGCTACCAATAGAGGTAAAAACCCAGAAAAGGGCAAAATCAGGAGTCAAACACAAGTAATGACAAGCAAAAGTAAAACATAGTAAAAATTCTCAGCTCTATAACTTTAGCTGGCAACTAGTGAAACATAAAAAAGAAAGAGTAGGTGTTGCTACTAGAGGTAAAGGTACAGATGGGCAAATTCTGGAGTGAAACACAATTAATATCAGGCTATGGTAAAGCATAGTAAAGACGCAGAGAGTGTTCATCTCTACAACTGACACAAAATAATATGAATTGAATGAATACACCCTCCCATGTGCCGCAATTGACCGAGCAGGCATGCAAACATGTGTCCCTATCATGGAGAGCAGAGAATCAGTGACCACATCTTAAAGATGTTGTTGAAGTAAGGCAATTTAAGTCCTTTTTTTTTTTTACATATGCCATTTTTTTTTCCTATATTATGTCAAAATAAGAAAATAGTTAAAAGGTAATGTGTGCCACAGAAAACCAAAATACAAAAGATAAGAAGGCACAATACTCTGCTACTATACCAACAACTCAGAGCTCCTCACTAAACACTGATCCCTATTCAAGCTGATTGTAAAAAAGTTCCATGACTGATACCTGATCTGAGAAGCATTAATCAAAGTACACTGTATAAATCTAGAAAACGTATCTGTCAGACATAAAAAACACATTTAGTAAGTAATAATAAACTGACTGTACTCACCACAACAAAGTAAAAAGGAAATCAAGCAGGGTGGTCTGGAGTGTGTGCCCTCACATAAGCACAAAGGCTAGTTCTCTTAACAACCCCAAATTTATATTACATTATTCACACACATAAGGGAATTATGACACCCTAAAGGACTAATAAGTGCCGATGCAATTATTATATTGTGAGTTCTCTAGATAATTTTCATACATGTTATTCTAATATTAACACAATCTATGCTAGAGATGCTACACACTGCTTTTGACTTTCATATATTTTACTTATTGTGGCAGAGCGACCTCAGGTGGTCACGTGTTCCTGCCACTAGGTGGAGTTATGCAGGATACCTGCAAGGTACACGTCACTAGAGTTCCCTGGCTGTGGTGGGATAGGAGCCATTTGTATACGTTGTCAGCCACAGTAAGTAGTTGGCATCCATTTGTAGTTAATGTGACTGTTTCAGTCGATGCAGGGTGGCTCTTATTGGGAGTAGGCAATGTGTTAGGTAGGTGCCTACTCCCCATGTTCCAGAACAGGATTTTGGTAGGTCTATGGAAACCTATTAAAAGCCTACTATTCCAGGTGATCAGGGGTGTGTGGTTTGCTACCTTTAACTTGAGCTGCAGAAGAGATGAAAAGAGGGCTCTTTTCCCCCAGGCTTGAGGGAGTCTGAACCAGTTGGAGACTGTTAAAGTGAGCGTTTGTGGGGTTGGATGTTAGGTCCAGACCACAAGTAGAGTGTAATGGTTCCACTGCTTCCACTGCTTCAAGTTGTCACGGACAGCAGTAGTGGATCCACTGGACCACCGCAAGCGATGGCAATAGCCACGCCAGGGAGCGGACTCTAAGTAGGTCCCGGTTTTCACCAGAGCCTGCCGCAAAGCGGGATGGACTTGCTGCGGCAGGAGTCTACCAGGTCGCTGCCCCTGACGTGACTTGCTTGCGGTGGCAGCCAAGGGTGAGCGTGGTACAGAATCGTGAGACATAGGCGTAGTCAGGGGCAGGCGGCAGGTCAGAGCAGGCGGCAAAGGTTCAGAGTCGATAAACGTAGGCAGAGGTCAGAACACACGGCAAGACGGTAAATACTCAGGAACGCTTTCTCTTGGACACGGAGGCAACAAAGATCCAGCAGGGAAGTGACATGGATCCAAAAACTATATGGGGTCAGCGCCCGGCAATTAACCAATTACCGGCGCGCTGGCCCTTTAAATTTACATGAACGTGCACGCGCATTCTGGCCGACATGGGAAGAGAGCAGGACAGGAGCGTGGTCAGGTGATTGGATGGGACGGGTGTGACCGCGGCCAGTAACACGGCCAGCGGCGCCACTCGTCCCCGCCACCCATTACAGAACCTCCTCTCCTTTTTAGGCTGCAGAAACCTGCGGATGAGATCATGATTCAGGATATTTGATTCTGGCTTCCAGGATCTCTCCTCGGGTCCGAAGCCCTTCCAATCCAAGAGGAAGAAATGCTTCCCTCTGACCATTTTCATGGCCAAGATGTCCTTTACTTCGAAGATGTCAGTGGAATCGGCTACCGGGGGAGGCAATACATTCTTCTGAGAGAACCGGTTCAGGACCAGAGGCTTAAGGAAAGAGTTTTGGATCCGGAGTGATGGAGGTAAGCAGAGCTTGTACGTCACCTGGTTCAGCTGCCGAAGCACCTTGAAGGGTCCCAGGAAGCAAGGGCCCAATTTAAAACTGGGAACCTTCAGGCGCACGTACTTCGAGGAAAGCCAAACCTTGTCCCCTGGGAGGAATGTCGGGGCAAGTCTTCTCCTTTTGTCTGCCTGAGACTTCATACGAGCTGAGCCCCAAAGTAGGGAACGTCGAGTCTCTTGTCAGATGGCCTTGATATCCCGAACTTGGTCATCGACAGTGGGCACCTCCGAATCAGTGGGCAGGGGAAGGGGAAGTAGGGTGCGGGTGGCGGCCATAGACCATAAAAAATGGAGATATGCCGGCTGAATCCGAGTCACGATGGTTATTAGAGAACTCGGCCAAGGGGAGCAGCTCGGCCCAGTTGTCCTGACCTCCGGATACAAAATGACGCAAGTATTCTCCCAGAATCAGGTTCACTCTTTCCACCTGCCCATTGGACTGAGGATGGTAGGCCGATGAAAAGTCTAACTTGACTTGCAGACGGGAACACAGCTCACGCCAAAATCGGGATACAAATTTAACGCCTCGATCGGAGACGATGTGTGAAGGTAACCCATGTAGACGGAAAATATGCCGGAAGAAGTGACCGGCCAATTGTGGAGCAGACGGCAGCCCGGGAAGAGGCACAAAGTGGGACATCTTTGAGAACCGGTCCGTAACCAGCCAGATGACAGAATTCCCTGAAGAAACTGGTAGGTCCGTGATGAAATCCATGGCTATATGTGTCCAAGGGTTTCTGGAACGATCAGCGGCAGTAAGAGACCTGCGGGCCTGAGGCGTGGGACCTTATTCCGAGCACACGTGACACAGGAGAGGGTGAACTCCTTGACATCTTGTGCCAGAGTAAGCCACCAGTAGTGCTGAGAGATCAGAGCATAGGACTTCTGTACTCCGGGATGACCAGCCAACAAAGAGCTATGCCCCCACTCCAGTATCCTTTTCCTGATTGCCGGCGGCACATAAGTCTTGCCCGTAGGAACGTTTTGGAGATCTGCGGGAGCCACATGAACCAACCGTTTGGGAGAAATAATGTGCTGTGACACGGGTTCTTCAGCAACCACATCAGAGGCATGGGAGAGGGTATCAGCCTTGACGTTTTTCTCAGCAGGCCGGAAGTGAAAGCGAAAGTCAAAGCGTAAGAAAAAGAGAGACCACCTGGCTTGACGAGGGTTTAGACGCTGGGCCGTCTGAAGATACAGTAGATTCTTGTGGTCCGTAAAAATGTCAATTGGGTGAAGCGCCCCCTCCAGCAGATGTCGCCATTCCTCCAGGGCTAACTTGATAGCCAAGAGCTCACGATCCCCAATGGCATAATTCCGCTCCGCCGGAGAAAAGGTCTTGGAGAAGAACCCGCATGTGAGAGTCTTACCTTCGGGGCTATTCTGTGTGAGGACCACCCCTGCCCCCACAGAAGAGGCATCCACCTCCAAGGAGAAAGGCTTCTCGGGATCAGGCCGGACCAAGACAGGCGCTGAGGAGAAGGCAGTCTTTAGATCAATAAACGTCTTTTCAGCCTCCGGAGGCCAACATCTCGGGTTCGCATTCTTCCTGGTGAGGGCCACGATAGGAGCCACAAAGGTGGAGAAGTGGGGAATGAATTGCCGGTAATAGTTGGCGAAGCCCAGGAAGCACTGTATCGCCCGAAGGCCGACAGGATGGGGCCATTGCAGAATCGCAGAGAGTTTTGCTGGGTCCATCCTTAGCCGTGACTATATACCCGAGGAAAGGTAGGCTGGTCTGGTGGAATAAACATTTCTCCAGCTTGGCTTACAGTCGGTTGTTGCGCAGATGTCTCAGAACCTGGCACACTTGTGTCCGATGGGTCTGGAGATCAGGGGAGAAAATCAGAATGTCATGCAGATACACTATGACGCAGGTGTACACTAGATCCCGGAAGACATCATTGAGGAATTCTTGGAACACAGCTGGAGCGTTGCAGAGCCCAAACAGCATCACGAGGTATTTGAAATGTCCATCTCGGGTATTAAAGGTCGTTTTCCACTCATCCCTTCCCGAATTCTGATGAGGTTATAGGCTCCTCGTAGGTCCAATTTGGAGAACACCTTAGCCCCCTTGAGGCGGTCAAAAAGCTCCGAGATCAGTGGGAGAGGGTAGTGGTTTTTCACAGTGATTTTATTTAGA
Organism: Phyllomedusa bahiana; assembly: GCA_025379985.1. Classification (NCBI taxonomy): domain Eukaryota; kingdom Metazoa; phylum Chordata; class Amphibia; order Anura; family Hylidae; genus Phyllomedusa; species Phyllomedusa bahiana. The sequence goes on along the minus strand of JAODAL010015685.1, from coordinate 33,480 downwards.
CCTCTGTAGTCAATACACGGATGGAGGGAACCATCTTTTTTCTGCACAAAGAAAAACCCAGTTCCAGCTGGGGAAGAGGATTTGCGAATAAATCCTTTCTGCAAGTTTTTTTGTATATAGGCCGACAGGGGCCTGAGTCTCCGGCACAGACAGTGGATAGACCCTTTTCCCGGGGGGGGGGCTGGCCCCGGGAGGAGGTAAAATTGGGGGCAGTCGTAAGGGGCCGATGTGGGGGGCAGCATCTCGGCTTGCTTCTCGGAGAATACGTCCCCAAAATCCTGGTACTCTACTGGCAGGTCTGGCAGAGGCTTGGCGGGCGACTGTGGAGAAGTGGAAGGCACCGGGCGTGGTGCCTCCAAACAGAGGTTCTGGCATTCTGGTCCCCAAAGCAGGACCTCGCCTGTCTTCCAGTCGAGCATAGGGGCGTGACGTTGCAGCCAGGGAAGCCCCAAAAGAATCACCGAGGAAGCACGAGACAGAACGTGGAACATGATCTTTTCCTTCTGTAGAGCCCCTACACGGAGGGACACTGATCGGTCTATGCACTGAATGGGGTCACTAAAGAGCTCCCCACTGACCGAAGAAATAAGCAGAGGCTTTTCCAGACGGACTACTGGCAAGCGGTAACGGGTTACCAAGGAGGCCTGAATGAAGTTCCCGGCTGACCTGGAGTACAGGAAGGCGAAAATCCAGAACGATAGACCAGCATCAGATGTCACCTCCACTGGCATCATCAAATGTGGAGAGGAGGAAACAGCACCTAGGGATGCCTCTCCTATGGCACCTAGGTGCAAGTGTTTCCCGAACGCTGGGGACGTAGCAGACAGCTTCTGCGGAAATGGTCCGGGTTGGCGCAGTTGAGACATAGGTTCTCTGCCCGATGGCGGGTCAGCTCCTGCTCCGATAAGTGGGCCCGATCTACCTGCATTGGTTCCGCATCGGAGGCTTTAGGAGGCGACAATGGAGAACGCTGGAATATCGGAGCCAGGCCTTTCAGCGAACCTTACATCGATGCAGGTGGCCAGGTGGACTAATTCGCTCAGGGAGGACGGGAGGTCTCTTGCTGCCAGACCCTTTTTGAAAGTGGCGCAGAGAGCGGCGTCATTCCAAGTCAGCCGCAAAGCCAGGGTACGAAATTGAACCGCATAGTCTCCCACGGAGGAGTCGCCCTGTCGAAGGCTCAAGAGCGCGGTCTCTGCAGAGGATGCACTCGAAGAAGGTGCGGAATTCATGGAGGAAGGTCTGTAGATCCGCAATCACAGGGTCATTCCTGTCCCAGAGGGGGGTCGCCCAAGCCAGAGCCTTCCAGGATTGCAGACTCACCACGAAGGCCACCTTAGACCTCTCCGAGGGAAACTGATCCGCCATCAGTTCCACGTGCATAGAGCACTGGGTAATAAAACCCCTACAAAGCTTGGGATCCCCGGCAAAGCTGGAGGGTAAAGGAAGCCGAAGCTTGGGTCCCATGGTGAAAGGAACAGCGGGTGTATACGGAGCAGCCACAGACCGAGGCGAAGACTGTTGCTGGGATGCAAGGAGCTGACGCATCATGGCGGAGAGCTGGCCCAATTATTGTGCCTGTTGTGCGATTTGCTGCGATTGTTGGGCAACAATCGTTGTAAGATCTGCGATGCTTGGCGGGGGGCACCTTGGCGGGATCCATGGCTGGATATTACTGTAACGGTCGTGGTAGTGGATCCGCTGGACCACCGCCAGGAAGCGGAATCTAAGTAGCTGCCGGTTATCACCAAAGCCCGCCACAAAGCGGAATGGACTTGCTGAGGTGGGAGTCTACCAGGTCGCTACCCCTGACGTGACTTGCTTGCGGTGGCAGCCAAGGGTGAGCATAGTACAGAATCATGAGACGTAGGTGTAGTCGGGGACAGGCAGCAAGGTCAGGGCAGGTGGCAAAGGTTCAGAGTCGATAAACGTAGGCAGAGGTTAGAACACATGGCAAGATGGTAAATACTAAGGAACGCTTTCTCTTGGGCACGGAGGAAGCAAAGATCCAGCAGGGAAGTGACGGGGATCCAAAAACTATATAGGGTACGCGCCCGGCAATTAACCAATTACTGGCACGCTGGCCCTTTAAATTTACATGAACGAGCACGCGCGCACGCTAGGGGGCGCGCACGCGCATTCTGGCTGACGGGAAGAGAGCAGGACAGGAGCATGGTCAGGTAAGCGGATGGGATGGGTGCGACTGCGGCCAGTAGCACAGCCAGCGGCGCTACCCATCCCCGCTAGGTGCCCGCAGAGAGGGACACGGGTGCGCCCGCGACCCACGGACTGCGACGCGGCGCCACCCGTTACATAGGGATGGCCTCTACAAGTTTAAGTTAGTGGCTAGAAAGCCAAGAATTTTGTTTATTTGATACCTGTAAACTGTAATTGAGGAATAAAGCTTGTTGAGGCCAGATATGAAGAGAATTCCTGTATTTGGGTGCCATTCCACTTACCAAAGCAGCAATCCATGAGCTAAAAAACCCCAGGGATGGGCCAAGCTGGCGTCCAAGTGCAAGTGATGCGTTACATTATTAATTTATTACTTTTTCACTGGGACATTCACTTCTACCTTTGTTGTAGGTAGAAAAGAAATTCTGGGTTTACAGAACATCGAGTTTGCACTCATTTTTTGTCTCAGATGAAAAGAAAATAGCTATAATAGTTATTGCTATTTGTCACAGATAGTGTTGAGCGATTATTATCGACAAAGTTGAAATCGGCACAGTTTTTATGTTGATCGGATTTTTTCGATCACGCGATAATTTAGGTGAAAATCTGCACATAATCTATTTATATCGCGCCATTTTCGGCTCTTCCTCTCATTTTGGCGGCCAGTAAATCAGCTTTTGAGAATAGAGCAGGGTGAGCAGGGTGTGCGACTTTATGACTGGGTTGTGTATGGTTGTGATTGGCTGATAAAATCACATGACTCGTTTTACATAGAACAGCCCTTCCTGTTCAGCCTCAGTGTGTGTCAGTGTATCATAATAGCAGGACGTGTACTAGGTCTCTCTCAATATTTGTTCACACAGACAACTATGCTTCTAGTTGTGAACAATAGAACATAGGTAGATTAGAGAATTTAAGTTATAAGTTCGGTAGGAGGAGTGTTTTAAAGAAGCATCTAGCGCTTTAAAGCCGCAGGGGGGGGGGAGAGGGGGGTGTGCGGGCGAACACAGGCAGACAGGCAGGCAGGCAGGCTTTTGAAAGGAGAGTGGATATGGTGCAGCCCAGACTCTGCTTTGACCCTGTATTGAAATGAACAGTTTTTGGCCAGTTTTTGCTGAAATATTAGCTTGTATTTTGTGCAGCCTGTACTTATATTAGGATACAGATTTTTTCTAGTAACTGCAGGTGTATTTGATAGGTGCAAAAATCACCTTTTAATATCTGTACACAATTTAATTAGGTTTTTTTTCACTTTGGTGCAGCTCAGTTTTGTTCATAGACCCACTTTGTTCTTATATTAGGATACAGAACTTTTCTAGTCACCGCAGTTGTATTTATAGGTGCAAAAAACACCTATTATCAACAGTACACAATTTAATTCCGTGTTTTCACTTGGCGCAGCCCAGCTTTGTTCAAAGACCCACTTTGTACTCACAATAGGATGAGAAGTCATATTTATAATTTTTTTGGGTCATGTTGCTGTGAGATACAGATATAATCATGGTCCTTTGGAACAGAAATGTGGCTTCTAAGTGGCATTTCTCCCTCACAATTTTTAACGGTGGCTGAGAAGTCATTTTTTAGAATTTTTTGGGTTATGCTGCTTTGAAATGCAGCAATACTATAACGGTGTGGCGCCAACAGAAGTACGCCGAAGCGCCGACCGCAGACATCCGGGTGTGGATCCTCTGTGATCACCGCAGGCGAGGTGGTAGCTGGAGGACCACGCCAGGGAGTGGAGTCTAAGGGGGCCCCTGGTCTTCGCCAGAGCCCGCCGCAAAGCGGGATGGACTTGGCTGCGGGACCCCCAGGTCACTACCCCTGACGTGGCTACCTGCGGTGACAGCCGGGGTGCAAGACAGGAATCCAGGCGGTGGAATACAAGAACACAGGAACATGTACAGCAGGATACAGGAGGGTTAAACGTACACATAGCACCACAGGATACGGCAGGAACTGGACGGGTAACACATCAGGTACAGACCAGGGAACACGGCAGGAACAGGAGAGCACATACAGGACATGAACACAGCAGGATACAAGAGACACAGACACGGACGGACGGCCAGGAGCTCAGATGACCAAGACACTGGACCAGCATCTCAGGGGTTAAAGGCTCCAACAGCAGACCTGAGATGCTGGCAGGAGCTCACGATGGGAAGCAGCTGGACACAGCAACAGACTGCAATGAACTGAACCTGAGCAGAGGCAGGTACTTTCTCTTATTGGCAGGGGTCAGAGGTAAAGAGGAAGTAGACAGAGTCTAGTAACCTATAAAAGACAGGAAGCTGCAGCGCGTGAGCACTAAGTGGAACAGAGCACACACAGGACCCCAGGAAGCAACAGAACAGGACAGGACAGGTAAGCACAGGAACGTCGACGGCCCAAGGCAGGGAACCGCGGTGTGAACCGTGACAGTACCCCCCCCCCCTCAAAGCCCCCTCCTCCCCCTCCATATCACCAACATGGCGTTCCACATAGGTCAGGGGCCATCAGCTTCTATGGGGGCAACCCCAAAACCAAGGTACGGGCTGAATATAGCCAGTATAGGGAAAAACCTAGATAAGGAAGTGCACGGGAGGAAACAAACGGGGCACTAGCCAAAATGGGAGGGGAACCCAGGGCGGGCAGTAAGCCACAGGGGTCACAGAAGGCTCAGGGCGGGACCGTAAGCCACAGGGGTCACAGAAGGCTCAGGGCGGGACCATAAGCCATGGGGACTCAGAAGGCTCAGGGCAAGACCGTAAGCCACGGGGACTCAGAAGGCTCAGGGCGAGACCGTAAGCCTTCGGGGACTCAGAAGGATCAAGGCGAGACCGTAAGCCACGGGGACTCAGATGGCTCAAGGCGAGACTGTGAGCTAGGCCAAACGGGTGCTCTGGGCTGGACCATGAGCTAGGCCAAACGGGTGCTCTGGGCTTGACCATGAGCTAGGCCAAACGGAAGCACTGGGCTGGACCATGAGCTAGGCCAAACGGGTGCTCTGGGTTGGACCATGAGCTAGGCCAAACGGGTGCTCTGGGCTGGACCATGAGCTAGGCCAAACGGAAGCTCTGGGCTGGACCATGAGCTAGGCCAAACGAAAGCTCTGGGCTGGACCATGAGCTAGGCCACACGGAAGCTCTGGGCTGGACCATGAGCTAGGCCAAACGGAAGCTCTGGGCTGGACCATGAGCTAGGCCAAACGGAAGCTCTGGGCTGGACCATGAGCTAGGCCAAATGGAAGCTCTGGGCTGGACCATGAGCTAGGCCAAACGGAAGCTCTGGGCAGGACCATAAGCTAGGCCAAACGACAGCTCTGGGCTGGACCATGAGCTAGGCCAAACGGAAGCTCTGGGCTGGACCATGAGCTAGGCCAAACGGGAGCTCTGGGCTGGACCATGAGCTAGGAAACGGGTGCAGACGCTCTAGACGAGGGCAGGGTCACCCCGGCGGGATCCATGGTCAGTTCATACTGTAATGGTGTGGCGCTGACAGACGTACGCCGAAGCGCCGACCGCAGACATCTGGGGTGGATCCTCTGAGATCACCGCAGGCGAGGTGGTAACTGGAGGACCACGCCAGGGAGTGGAGTCTAAGGGGCCCCTGGTCTTCGCCAGAGCCCGCCACAAAGCGGTATGGACTTGGCTGCGGGACCCCCAGGTCACTACCCCTGACGTGGCTACCTGCAGTGACAGCCGGGGTGCAAGACAGGAATCCAGGCGGGGGAGTACAGGAATGCAGGAACATGTACAGCAGGATACAGGAGGGTTAAACGTACACAAAGCACCACAGGATACGGCAGGAACTGGACGGGTAACACATCAGGTACAGACCAGGAAACACGGCAGGAACAGGAGAGCACATACAGGACAGGAACAAAGCAGGATACAGGAGACACAGACACGACGGACGGACGGCCAGGAGCTCAGATGACCAAGACACTGGACCAGCATCTCAGGGGTTAAAGGCTCCAACAGCAGACCTGAGATGCTGGCAGGAGCTCAAGATGGGAGGCCGCTGAGACAGCAACAGACTGCAATGAACTGACCCAGAGCAGAGGCAGGAACTTCCTCTTATAGGCAGGGGTCAGAGGTAAAGAGGAAGTAGACAGAGACAAGTAACCTATAAAAGACAGGAAACTGCAGCACGCGCGCCCTAAGAGGAACAGAGCACACACAGGACCCCAGGAAGCAACAGAACAGGACAGGACAGGTAAGCACAGGAAGGCACGACACGCCGACGGCCCAAGGCAGTGAACCGCGGCGTGAACCTTGACAGTAGGAAGCTGCAGCGCGCGCACCCTAAGAGGAACAGAGCACCCCGGGGCCCCCAGGACCCAAAGAACGGCCCAGGGACAGGTAAGCACGGGAAGGGAAAAAACGTCGAGGGCCCCCCCAAGGGCGGGGAAACCGGGGCGTTAACCCGTAAACAAATACTCCCGGTCCTATTTTTTAAAAAATGTTTTTTAACAAATTTTGCTCTTCACAATTGTCAAAAGTGGTTTTAAAGGGTCAATTTTTTTAAATTTTTTTGGGGGCTTTTTGGGCGGGTGAAAGGGTAGCTTAAAAACAGGTCCTATTCAAAAAACATGTGTTTTTTTAAAAAAATTTTTGTTCTTCCCAATTGTAAAAAAGGGGCCCTAAAGGGTGATGGTCTGTAAAAAAAACGGGGAATAGGTAGGCCACTTTTTAATGAAACATATTCCCAAAATGACTTGTTTTGCAAGTTTTTTAAAAATAGCTAAAATCCCTGTAGTGAGTAAACCCATTTAATAAAATTTTAAAAAAAAAGAAAAAAGACGTGGGGGGCATTCCATCCTATTTTAAAAATTTGGGGTTTTCTAGAATTAAATACAAAAAAAATGGCAGGTAAAAAAATTTTAGCTGTAAAAAATTATTCCCCCTAAAATTGTACAAGGGGGGGTTAAGGAAAAATTGAAGAGGGTAGGTTACCCGGACAGGCCCTAGTCCAATGTTCCAGTTAAACCCAAAAATTTGGGGGGTTTTAAAGACCCCTTTTCCCGGCACTTTTTAATCTTTTGGGTCAGACGGGTTTTTTAAGGGTTTCTTTACTTTTGGTACAAAAAGGGTATGGGTAATTTGTCCAGTTCAACAAAAATGGGGGGTTAAAGGGGACTTTTTTTCCCGGCATTTTTTAAATCTGTGGGTCAGACATTTTTTAATGGTTTTACTGGGGCCCCGGGAAACAGGCCCTAGTAAATTGCCCCAGTTCAACTAAAATTTTTTTTAAAAGGGAATCCTTTTCCCGGCATTTTTAAAATCTGTGGGTAAGACAGGTTTTAAGGGTTAAAAATTTTGGGTACAAAAACTGGTATAGTCAATGTCCGGGTTCAAAAAAAAATGGTGGTTAAAAGGGGCTCTTTTTCCGGCCCCCCCCCTTTTTTAACCCGGGGGGGTTCAGACGGGGTTTAAAGGGTTTCTTACTTAGGAGGGGCGAATTTCTTCAAATTGGGTTTCGCTCACTTGGGCCAAATTTTTCCCGACAAAAAAAAACCCTTTCTTTTCCAAATTACTTCGGGACAAATTCACGTTAAAAAAAAATATTTGGGGCGAAACAGACCTGGGGGGTTGCTTGTAGAATGTTTGGGGCCATGTTTAACTATGCAGAGGGAGTTGGTTTTGGGGTCTTCATACAATGTTGTTTTTTAGTATGAAACCACATGAACTCCCGCCCGCTCTTAGAACCCCCTTTCCCCCCCCACCTCAAAAATTTCCCCGGGGCATTTAAAGGGGGCAAAACTAAACCCAAAAAACTAAGGGGAATGTACCCTTTATAAAGTCATGGCAGCAACAGCTGGGAAAAAAACCCCCCCCAACCCCCCTGAGGGTTTCAGGTGGCAACATCAGGGGCCCAAAAGGTTTTGGAGTTAAACGGCATCAAGCACAGCAGAATGAGTCATACAGTGGGCCCCAATGACTTTCTAGAGGGGCAAAAAAAGGGTAGTTCCAAAAAAGGGGGGTTGGCCCAACAAAATGAAACCAAGGTGTAGGTCTGGCAGCAGCCACAGCAGCAGAAATGGGGGTCAGAAAGGGCACAATGACACAGTGTGTGGGTCACGGACAGCAGCAGAGGTCAACAGGGCACAATGACATTTTTGGAGGTGGAAAAAACAGGAGAAAGGCCCACAGAGGGGGACAATGAACACAGTGGGAAAGGTAAAAGGGAAAGCACCACAGCACAGCATAAAGGCAGACAGGGGCAAAAATTTACGGGAGTGTGTGGGTTCACGGCACCCACCACAGCAGGGGCATGGGGGTTTCAGACAGGGGCAAAATGACACAGTGGTGAAATAGGGCAGACAGCAGCTTGGGGGTCAAAAAGGGGGCCAATGACATTCTGAGGGGGCCCAAAACAGTATTTTGGGCCCACAGAGGGGCACAATGAAAGAGTGGGAAGGGGGAACCCCGGTAGCGGGGAAAATGAGGGGTAAAAAACAGTGGCCACAAGGGGAAAAAAAATTCCTGGGAGGTGGCAAAAAAACTTGGGGGAAAAAGGGGCCACAGAGGGGGCAAAGACAGGGTGGAGGTGACCGAAAGGCAAAAAAACCCCCCCCATGAGGTCAGACATTTGGCACAATGCCCATTCTGGAGGGGGAAAAAACAGGAATGGGCCACAGATTTGGCCCAAAATGACCAGTGTGTAGGTCACGGCAGCGCCACAGCAGCAGCATGGGTCAAAATTTTGGCCCAAAAATAAACACAGTGTGGATTAGGCACCAGCAAAAACAGAGCATGGGGTCAGACATGGCACAATGACAAGTGTGGGGGTGGGGGAAATCCCCAGCCCCCGGAAAAGGGTTTGGTGGCAGAGGAAAAACGTAAGCAGATGTGTAAAAAAGGGGGGTTGGGGGCATCAAATAGTGGTTTAAACGCGGGTTATTTTTTGAACCCAACTCATTTCTCACAGTTTGGGTAGCTCAGGGTTTGATTAGTCCTAAACCCAAAGGGGCATTGGTGTGGGAAATCCGGGGCCGATCCACCCCTTTATTCATCTGAAAAGGCCAGTCGTTCCACTTTTTCCCTGGCCCAACGGGTTCCCCTTGGGTAACGTGGCCCCCCGCCGCACAAACACCCGCCTGTTTCCACACCCCCAATTTTGGGGGGGCAGGAAAAGGCTTCTCCACTGCAAACTCGGCAATTTTGCGGCCACACATCCAGTTTGGCTGCCCAGTAGTCCACCCGGATCTTCTAATTGGGTGGCAGAGTGCTGTCCAAGTAGCCACCACCTGTTGGTTCAGGGTCTCCCTCCAGGTCCTGCTGTTTGCTGGGCGACTGCCTCCTCACTAGGCGGGTGAAGGAAGCTGCTCATCAGTGACTCCAGACTTAGGTTGGCTGCTATGGAGCGGGTACTGCTCCGACCCCCCACCGTCCCCCCGAAGCCGCGGCAGTAGTAACGTGAGCGCTGAAGAACCCCCCGGTTCAGACCTGTCAGGGGAGGGACGATGCCGCACATAGGCAGCGGCCAACTGACTACGGAGGATTTCCCTATAGTATTTGAGTTTTCTCCCTCTCAATAGCTGGGAAAAAGGCTCCCATTTTTGGACCGGTAGCGAGGGTCCAATAGGTGGGGAGCCAGAAGTCATTCCCTCTGCCGATGCTGACTATTCGTGCTGTCACAGCAGGCAAATCAGCTGCTGGGGGGCCATCTGCGCAAGTGACTCCGAGGGGTCCCTGCCTCCATCTCCACTGTATACTGCCACGGTGCTTGCGGGGCATCTGCCTCGTCTTCCTCATTTTCCCTCTCCTCCTCCAGTGCTCCTGCTCCTCAACTCTTGTCACCTGGGTAGAAAATCCACTCATTTCACCAGACAATGCTTCTGCTCCAATGTCCTCCTCCTCCTCCTACTCCATTTCAGTCCCCACCGGATTCATGTGGCCGCGAGATGTAGTCGCCACGTCTCCAGTCCCCTGCCCAGACAGATTTTTCAGCATCTGTTCCAGGACATGAAGCAGTGGAATGACGTTATTCATCCCGTAGTCCTGGCGACTAACAAATAACGTGACCTCCTCGAATGGCCTCAATAAACGGCTGGAGTCACACATGAGCTGCCACTGGTTGACATCAAAGTTACACAGGGGAGTACTCCTGTCCGCCTGGATCATCACAAAATCGTTAATGGTAGTGATGAGTGATTAAGTTGACTATCGTCATCTTGTCGATAGTCGATATAGGCAATTATCAATAAGATTTCCGATAGTCGATAATAGATTATCGTCGATGACCATTAAAGTCTATGGGAGAGCAACTCACCTTCATTCTTACACCCAAACAGGGCTGGAGAAGCGGGAAATTAACATCCACAACAGTCAAATGGATACATGCTACATCTAGGCAATCACACTTAGGTTATAAAACCCACAGAAAAAAGCCCACAGACCATTCACTTCCCTGTCTTGTACCCAGCCGACCCTTAAACCTGCATGACCCACAAATTAAAAAGTGCCAGAAGGCAGTATGATTTGAACCTTTCATTTACTTGAACTGGATATTGACTATAATCTGTCCTGTACGCAGAATGACCATTAAACCTGTCTGACCCACAATTAAAAAGTGCCTGAAAAAGGAGTCTTTAACCACCTTTTTAGTTTCACGGGACATTGACTATACCTGTCCTGGGCCCAGCTTTGACCCAAACCTGCATGACCCCCACATTTAAAAAGTGCCGGAAAAAGGAGTCTTTGAACCACCATTTTAGTTGAACTGGACATTGACTATACCTGTTCTGTACCACAGTTTGACTCTTAAACCTGTCTGACCCCCAGATTTAAAAAGTTCCGCAAAAAGGAGTCTTTCAACCACCATTTTAGTTTCACTGGACAGACTATCCCTGTCCTGAGCCACAGCATGAGCCCAAACCTGCATGACCCCCAGATTTAAAAAGTGCCGGAAAAAGGAGTCTTTCAACCACCATTTTATTTTCACGGGACATTGACTATATCTGTCCTGTACCGCAGAATGACCCCTAAACCGTTTGACCCACAGATCACAAAGTGGCACTTGTTATTTTGTCAGTGACTGTCATTAGTATATTTTTTGGTAACTGACATTTGTTTACAAAATTTTAAATTAGGGAAGTTTTATTTATAGTTTTACATTATTATCATTTTGCTTTTTTTCGAAGTGTGATAACATACAACATACACTCCTCCCTGCAGTTTTTAAAGGTATTTTTTTACACGTGTAGATGTGTTAATTCGTCCACACACCCCGTAAGTAATAAAAAATGTCCTAATCATCCCGAAAACACTTCTTAAATTGAGAAGACACTTGCCCCCCCGGCTTCTGAGAGTGATTTTAGCCAAAACAATTCAACTGGGGGTTTCATTTTTCCTCCAAATCTTCTTCATTTGATTAGGGACAGACACCCTGGAGGGTCAAATGATGCGACCCCATAGTGAAATCCCGCCCCAGAAAATTTTTAAGCCTCAAAAATTGTGCAATTTGGGGTCCAGCCATGGAGCCCTTTTTGACACTACTTAACCTCACAGAAATCACCTTTTTCAAAATCTGATTTTTTTAGAGAAATTTGAAGCTCTCCTGATTGCCCCTAACGGTGAGAGCCAGTGCTGCCGGCAACCATCTATTAACATGGAGGTTCAGCTGCCAGGGCCAGATTTACAGTGGGTGCGGTGAGAGCCCAGGCTAGCGGCTGTGATCGATTAACACGCAGGTTCAGCTGCCAGGACCGAAGTTACAGTGGTGCGGTGAAAGCCCAGGCTGGCGTCCGTCATCTATTAACACGGTAAAAATGCCTTTATGACGCAGCAACGAAAACAGTCGTGCTGAAGCAGAGTGCTGAAGCGGAAGTATGAGGTAAGACCTCCAGCCTTCCTCAGTAAAACAGTCAAGCCCCGGGTAGCGCTTGCCCCTCCGTAAAGAGTGCGGACCATTGAGCTTCATTGGAAATACTGGTGGTTAACGCTCCTGTTCCACCCAGGTGCCCTTTTTCTTGGCATTCTTTTTCTCATTTTACTCAACGTGCTGGAGGAAATTGTCTCTGTTTTTTGTTCTCTGTCCATGCTCCATATTCCATGTCCTCTGAATAACCTACATCTGGTCAAGTCTTCCCTGTACCTCTCTTGTAAAAATTCAGATAATTTTTTTTTACCAGCTATTTTGTAAATGCAAGTTTTTTAGTAGTTTTTAAATTTTAGAAAACACATTTTTAAAATAGGATGGAATCCCAGCATGTCTTTGTTCTCTTTCTTTAATTGTATTAATGGGTTGTCTCAATACAGGGTTTGCTAGCTTTGTTAAATATCTTGCAAAAACAAGTCATTTTTCAATATGTGTCCCCTTAACGTGTCCTACCTATTCCTGTTTCTGATAGCCCATCACCATTGAGCCACTCTTGACAATTGGGGGAAATACAAATGTCTGTTAGAAACCACCATTTTTTCAATAGGACCTGAGACTAAACTGCATTTCACAGCAAAAATGCCCCCAAAAAATTCAAAACATGACCCATGAGCCACTTTTGACAAAATTTTGAAGAACAAATGTCTGTTAGAAACAAAAAAATTTAGAATAGGACCTGTAGTATTGCTGCATTTCAAAAGCAGCAGACCCAAAAAATTATAAAAATGACTTCTCAGCCATTGTTAAAAATTGTGAGGGAGAAATGCCACTTAAAAGCCACATTTCTGTTCCAAAGGACCATGATTATTGCTGTATCTCACAGCAACATGACCCCAAAAAATTATAAAAATGACTTCTCAGCCATTGTTAAAAAGTGTGAGGGAGAAATGCCACTTAAAAGCCACATTTCTGTTCCAAAGGACCATAATTATAGCTGTATCTCACAGCAACATTTTAAAAAAAAGTTTTCAAGAGGACCATTTCTGTTTGAAGAGAAACGTGAAGTAGACCGGCAACTAATCGGTGACCTCGGCAATTGGGGCCACAACATCATCAGAGACCCATGCTTGCTACATCTTGATGAAAGTCAAACGATCCACATTATCTGTGGAAAGCCGGATGCGTTTGTCTGTAATGACTCCTCCAGCTGTGCTAAGGTCCGCTCAGATATGACGCTGGGCTGCGGGGGAGAACAACACCTCTATGGGGTGGCGACGAGCTCGGGCCATTCGTCCATTTTTTGGGTACCCAGAAGTCTATTGGGTCCGGAAACACATACAAAAACATCGGTTGAGACGCAGATAGTCGTGCCATCTTAAGCTGGTCTCTGTGTGTTGGATGTGTGCCCTGCATTGCATGCGTTGGTGAGGTGGTAAATAAAGATTGCCAGAGGTCACCCATTAGGCTTCTGCCACCTTGGCTGCTGCTGCCGCTACGGCTACTTGGCACTCTACTGCTGTCACGTCGCTGATGTTGTTTTCCCCCGTGACATTTGAGGAACGTGAAGCAGACGCAAAAAGAAATTTTCCAGTTGATCAATCAGCAAGGTCTCCAATTCCTGCATTTTACTCTCTATTTTGGGGGGGTGGAAAAGGGAAAGTGCTGAGTTTTGTTTTGTACCGGGATCCAAGAGGGTGGCCACCCAGTTTAAATGTTGTTCATTTTGATGGCCTTAATGCAAGGATCATGTTGGAGGAAATGGAGTATCCAAGCACTCATGTGAGAGATGGAGCCTTGATTTCCCAAGCCTCTGGGTCGAGGGGCACTAGCAAACTGATCTTCCTCATCTTCCTCCTCCGCCTCAAATTCGCGCCAACCTCTTTCCAAGGCAGGGACGTCGGTAACGTCGGTGTCTAGGAATACCTCACCCTCCTCCTCCGCTTCATAAGGCACATCTTCAACACATCCCTGACTTGCCGGAGATGATGAACCTGAGAGCTGATGCGCTGACTTGTACTGCCCTGGATCACCGAACCAAAATGCACTAATGAAGACCGATAAAAATTGGAAATGTAGGGACATTGTCGTTCGACGGAGAGAAAGGCCCGTGTCTGCATCTTTGTTCGTCTCCTTCTCCGTCGATGGCGGGACCTGTTGTTTCAGAGTGGTCCATCGATAGTTCCAGAATCAAGATCACCCACAATGATCATGCTGACAAGGGCATTGTCCGCACTGACCATTTTGGTGCGCCTTCTTCAAAAACTCGTAAAGGATGTTGCAGAGCTCTTTCACCTGCCTCCACTCTTGGTCGGCTCAACACCCCGAGGTCCGGCAAAGATGCATGTCAGGCCCATGTGTGGGCACTTCGTACTGTCGTAATGGCAATTGCGTCTGCTCCCACAATTGCTGGAGCATGTTGTGGGGGGAATTCCAGCGTTTTGCCTCTCAACAATGAGACGGTTGACGGGAGGCCGTGTGACGCTGCAACGCTGCCAGGGGACGAAGCAGGGTGCGAAAGGCGGAAGTACGAACTCAGACCTCGAGACTTCCACAAGCAGGCCGTCAGACCCAGGTAGCTCTTTAGAAATTTCTGGATGAGAACATGACAAGGTTTCATCGAAATGTGCCAGGCAAGTGAATTGCTCCAGCCCTAAGATCTTAAGTACGGCCAGCAGATTTCGCCCGTTATCGAACACCACCTTGCCTGGACAAGGGTTCTTGGTCACCAGCCAGCGCTCCGGCTCTCATTGCGGAGAGGAGCCGTCCACAGCTCCTGACTTGTGTGTGGACAGTCTCCAAGACAGCATTAATTTCAACACGGCCTGGGTTTCTCTGGGCACGTGATGCCACAGAGGACCCTTTGGGGGAAATATTGCCCTGCACAATCCCATTCGGTTTTGATCGAGCGTGCGCGAGCTGTGGCCACCGTCACCCACAGAGACATCCACCCAGCTCACAAGCTGGCCGTTCTTACTAGCTCACTTGTGTCGGTGGTCAGACTGGACTTTTTCGGACAACCAAGATGCAGACAACTCGCTTGATAATTTTAGATGTCAACGTGGCTGGCCAGGGTTGGGACGGGCTTTTCTGGCAAAGCAAAACTGCTGCTAGGCATCTGGTATTGGGGGCAGGCAAGCGGCCATGACATGGCGGAACCCCATCTGTGTCACACCTAGCGGAAAGGACAAACTTTTTCCAAGGCCAAAAAGCATGGCATCTTGCCGACATTCTGGCTTTTGGCTTTGGGGATGGTTTGGGTTTTAAGTATTTCTTCTCGCTCCCAAACATGGAAGGACAGAAGGCTGGCTGCTTGACTGCCGCTGTACGGCATGCAGGACGTCAAAATGGCGGAAGGTGAATGGTGTAGGATGGTCTCTGGTGGGCTGGTGGTACTGGGACGAACGAGTGGAGCCTGAAGCGGAGGCTGATCCCTGATCATGACTCGAGAGACATGGGCAGATGAGGAACAAAATGCTTGGGTCGCGTGGCGGAGGAGCGAGGACGGGCGGAGACGAGGGCACTCTGTGACTGTCGGTTGAGGCCCCTGGCGTCGGTCTGGCCTTTTTTGGCCAAGTGTTGCTCACATTTCAACTCCATGCATACGCTGACATGTGGATAGAACATGTTGGTGGTGGTTAAAACATCCATAATATTCTTGCCTTCTACTTATGGTTTTCTTCTAAGGCAAAGGCCGGCTTATGACTTCGCTGGGTGAATCAGAGGCTTGCCTCAAAGAAGGCAAGGCTTTGAGAGGTCCTGGACTTTTTTTCGGCAGATAAGCGTGCGAGCCGGCGGTATTCCGTGACCGTGACTGGCGGAATCATATCAGCGGACTTCTGCGACCGCCCTCTCCCTTTTTGAGGCGGGACCGTACTGACACATTAACCCATCGTCTTCCTCCGTCCAGTGATGAGCGTTGCAAGAAAATTATGATGAACAAGAACCACGTTTGGATCCGCAATGTCGTCACTACATCATCATCAAACAACAGGTACCTTCGTCGTCCTCGACATTCTGAATCCCCATGTGCTGCGGGCTTACAAGCATGGGGCACTGCAAGCGTGACGGATCATCCCGCCCGGGCATTTTTGCCAGATTGACCAGGCTTCTCTCCTCCTCTTATTGCATCAGTAACCTGGGCGCCAGAGCAGAGAAAATCACCCTCTTTGGCCTCTTGATCTTTTAACATGCCTTTGACCCACAAACTGCAATTTTGTCATCAAAGAGGTGTTAGATAATGGATTTTCACTGTGGTGGGGTACACGATACGTTGTCATCGTGGTCTGCCTTCGCTTCATGTTGGACGGATGCTGATGCTGTGATGACGGGGGACATTTGTGGCCATGACGGGTGGACGAGGTGGTCAAGAATGCTGGATGCAGGTTGCATTAACCACTGAAGGACAGATTGCGACGCTGTCTCGTTAGATGAGATTCACAGGGCCCCTGACCAGCGATGACAGGCCTGTACGGTCTGCACCCACAATCCACTTGCTTGGTAGTTGTCGCCAGAGATGGAAGGTGAACCTTCTCTCGTATCTCTACCTCCTATGTACATACCCCCCCTCTTTGACTAGCTTACCCAGCTGCATTTCGCTCCATGTTTAGAAAGATAAAATTTGAGAGGGTATGGAAGAGTTTTGGAATGTATATTATTAAAAACGGCAAATCACAGCTATTCCTAAATCCCTCAAATCAAAACAAAATTGCTGGATTCAAATTTCACTGCAAAGTTGCAGTAGATCTATCAACAAAGCTTGACTGACCAAAAGTGAAATAAAACACCTGTCTGAAATTGTATACGGTTTTTAAAAGGTATTTTGGATTCTTTAAATGCACTGTGGTCGACTACAAAATTGCTGTATTCAATTTTAACTGCAAAGTAGATCTAATCAACAAAGCTGGCCTGCGCCAAGTGAACAAAACACGTTATCGAAATGTATTCGGATAATAAAAGGTTATTTTGACACCTATATTTACACTGTGGTGACTACAAATTTGCTGGATTTCAAATTTAACTGCAAGGTTACCTCTATCAACAAAGCTTGATGACCAGAAGTGAAAAAAAAACACGTTTCCTGAAATGTATACAGATAATATAAAAGGTATTTTTGGCCACCTATCAATTCACCTGTGGTGACTTCAAAAATTGCTGGAATCAAATTTAACTGAGAGGTGGCTCTAAGAAACAATAGGGGCCTACGCCAAAGTGAAAAAAACACGTATCTGAATTCGTTTAGGATAATAAAAGGTATTTTTGGCACCTTTCATAATACACCTGTGGTGACTGCAAAATGTGCTGGATTTAAATTTCAGTGCAAGGGTACCTCTATATTCAAAGCTTGACTGGCCAAAAAGTGATAAATAACACCTATCTGAAATGTATAAGGATAATAAAAAGGGTATTTTTGGGCACCTATCATACACCTGATGGTGACTACAAAATTGTTGGATTCAAAATTTAACTGCGCAAGGTGGCTCTATGAACTAATGCTGGCCCCCCCTTGGGCCAAAGTGAAAAAAACACCTACACCTGAATTGTATACGGATAAATATACGGGTATTTTTGGCAACCTATCTCATACACCGTGGTGACTACAAAATTGCTGGATTCAAATTTAAGTGCAAGGTACCTCTATCAACAAAAGCTTGAACTGACCTAAAGTGAAAAAAAAACACCTAATCATGAAATGTATACGGATAATAACAAAGGTATTTTGGCACTATCAATACACTTGTGGTGACTACAAAAATTTCTGGATTTCATATTTAACTGCAAAGGTGGCTATATGAAAAAAGCTGGCCTGCGCCAAAGTGAAAAAAAACTCGTATCTCGAATTGTATTCGGGATAATAAAAAGGTATTTTTGGATCCTAAACCAATACACCTGGGTGAATACTAGTGTTGAGCGATTTTCTATTGAACAAAGTTGAAAATCGGGCAGGTTTTTATGGTGATCGAAAATTTCCAGATTAATGCGATAACTTAAGGTAAAATTCTGAGCATCATACTATTAAGTTCTGCGCTCCTTTTTCGGCACTTCCTGTAATTTTGGCGGCCAGCAAATCAGATTACAGAATAGAGCAGGGTGAGATGTGTGTGCGACGTCATGGACTGGGATGTGTATGGTTGCGATTGGTGAAACATCACATGACCTCGTTTTACATAGAACAGCGTTTCCTGTTTCAAGCCTCAGTGTCTCTCAGCCCTCATAGGGATAGGACTGCGCTCTGCCTGTGGCCAAACAGGCTCAACGAAATTAGTCTTATTTCTGCAAGAGAAACCACTAACTATTAGCTGTGATCCTTACCAATTTTGTTTGGATTAGAGATTTGAAGATTTTATGTTGTTCGCTAGAGATTTTTAAAGCAGCAATCTACCGTTGTAAAATTCTCGGCCTCCCCCCGGTGGGAGCGGGAAGCCGGGGGGGGGGGGGGGGGGCCCGCGGCGCGAACACAGACAAGCTGCTATCTATAAAGAACACTGGATTAAGTTAACAAGACTTAGCTGTAGAACTTTTGTAGGTGGATATCTTTATTATTAACAGTTTGCTATTGAAATATTTCCTGGATATTGGGCAGACTGAACTTATATTGGATAAACATCATTTCTAGTAACTGCAGGTCTCTTGGTTAGCTGCAAAACATCCACACTTTTATATCAGTATTACATTTATGATAGGTGTTCATTTCACTATTTTTACCCATTACAAATGTGACCTGTTGATATATCCCAACTTTGAATTAATTTACAATCAGCATTTTGTTGTCAATCATGGGTGTTTCGTTGCCAAATATTTACGGGGTTCGTACGATTATCATCTCATAGTGACGGCGTGGTTGGTCAGGGGGCGCTCACATGATGGGCTTATGTGTAGATTGTCTAGCGAGGGGAGAAGAAGAAGGGAGTGACAGGGGGGCCAAGTGTGAGTGAGGACGATGATATCCATGTGTTTATTGGCGGGCGATTCATTCCAGGCACCAACTGATATAATTCAAACTGCGTTAGAACGCGGGTAGGCCAGGGGAGCAGAAGATACAGTGATTATACCACCAAGGCAAGTCGGGTGGCCGGCTATCTATTTAATAAACGGTTGCACGCTCGAATCTTCTCCGTTGGCAATGGTTTGGTTAGAGTATTCAACTCCAGAGGGACTTGGGGGCCATAACCGTGTACAATGAAATTACTGGAGGGGAGGGCCGGGATTGGGAATGTGGGAAGGGGGAAGGAGGTCGTATAATATTGGAAACATGAAAATCCTATCCTCGAAATGTCCATAAATCCCGTTCTTTACAAATTCAGGAGTTTTGCAGCCTAACAAAAGTGACCTGGCTAGTTACTAGAATTGCATGCTCCCACAAACACCCATCCCGCCGCGCTATACACATATATCTAGGTCTGGACAGGCACTAATGTGACAATGGTTTGTGGGCAAATTAGATAGATTTTATTCAACTAAAGGGCCTCTTGAGCTATCGTTATCCCGCATATTCACTTCGAAAACCATTGGTGCCCCAACTCCAACACTAAGTACTCTGAGTGAAATGAGGTCGAAAGACACAACCAGGTGAGTCTGTGTAGTTTACCGAGTAAGACATTTGCGGGAAGCCGGTGGTAGACCCACCGCGGGCCCACACTAACCATAAAAAAAAAAAAAAAACAAAAAAAAAAAAAAAACAAAAACACCGAAGCCAGACCCTAAGAAACTACAGTCCCCCGTGCGGTTGGATCACATAGGTTTTGTTGGACTCTAAGAACAGGAAAGAGGTTCATATTGAAGTAACCCCGTGCCGCCTTATAGCTCAATTGTTCTATGACAGAGCGATTTGTCACGGTTTGCTATACTAATTGTGGTCAGGTTCACCTCGCTAATGTGACCAGGGGACAAGGTCGCGCTACCCGTGCCACATAGTTTGTGCACTTTTTGACCGTCCTCATCGTGCCTGTGGGGCACACAGGACACCACAATCCGAGCGCAAAGGTCCCCTTATCCCATGTGACGCTGAGTTGACACTGAGGCGGCTGATTCCATGGATTAATTAGCAAAGGTTTCTGTAGGCGTGCCTTATTCTCAACTAACAACAACAAAGACTATACCCAGGGAAGGGGTGGTGGAATGCAAACCATCCATTGCGACTTCACATGGAACTCAGAACATGGCTGGACGCCGGAGTCCTCAAACATCTGATATAAACAGCGACACGAGTTGGCCGCCGGGTGTGCTAGATTAGTTCTGGAATATTACTGGACAGACATTTTTGTCTAATGAGATAAAAAAAAAAATAACTACAAAACTTACCAAATATTGGGAAAGTCAATCTAATGCTTTTACTCGTATTTCTTTTAATCATAAAAGAGAAACAATAAAACTCCCCAGTGTACGGTTGTGTATGGACTGGAGAGTGGGGCATTGATTAAACGTTTGTCTGTAACGTGACAGATTGAATCACTTGTTTTTCTAAACAAGGGGAAACCGATGAAGGAATCTAAAGGGAGGAACATTGTATTTATTCGCCACTCCTCATAAACTTGTCAGTATAACACTCGCGATGCTTTTCGATTGAGTGACAATTTTTGTTAAAAGGTGACTGAGGTCCCGTTGTATTTTAGGTCACGATCAAGTCGTTTATTTTCTAACGTTGGCGCTGCGACCCTGCTGGGGCCGTATTGTGTGAACATAATTGATAGAACTGGTGTTCTACTTTGTTAATACACTCGTTTGGGGGGACTGGCTACTATAAAGCGGTGTGGTGTAGGGCAATTTTCATAAATAGGGGTGGTGAAGCGCTGTTATTAGGGATATACAGACTAGAATATGGCCTGGTGCGGGGGATAGGCCACCCGGAGGTCCGTAGGTAAGTATAGAGTCTCTATGATTTGTGGGTTGTATCCTAGGTTTACTCCCCTATGATATGTTTTTGGGATACCACATTAGATCTGGGTGGGAATAACACTGTGAATAACTATTAGAGACTAGGTCGGGTGATGTCGGAATATTAATTTTCTGTAACGACAAGAGTGGTGACAGCGTGTAATGGCGCCTCTGGTATGTCGCGAGGTGGTGTAGGGCATATATGGCCTCCCAATTGCGCCAGCTTTGTCTATCCCTTTGACGGCCAAACAATATTGCTAGGGCTAACTAACGTCAGTTTTAGAGCGTTAGACATTTATTGCGGCGGATGTAACGTAAGTGATAATATGCTGGCGGTGGGTCGACGGTGTAAATAAAAAATAATTTCTCTTTGTCAAGTACCAGAGGGGTGAAAGGAAACAGTGTTGCGCGATGAGTGAGGGCCGGCAGGCGGGGATTTAGGCGGGGCCACCTCGGATTAGCGGGTAGTCTAGAAGTATGAAAAACAACACCAAAACAAACGGGGCCTTCAAAAGTCGGGATAGAGTTTTGGCGATGTAATTTGAAAAATGATATTAGGACGTGGATCGGCTCTTCATATGGGTGGATGGGTGTTGGTAATTTAGGTATAATGTGTACCAGGCCTAACAGAGTGAGGGGGATAGGCTGAGCGCCATGGCCTTTTAAACTAGACACTCGTGGATGTTAGTAGCATACCTAGGGCGCAGGGTGTCCACAACAACAACCAGGACTGAGAGTGTGGCAATTAACCGAGATGACAATTCATTTTATACCACTGTTTTTTATGATATTGTCTTGATCAGATTCGTGCGTTTTTTGCTCACACTTCTGGTCAAGTCAAGCTTTGTTGAATAGAGACCACCCCCCCACAACCCCCCCCCTCACCCCCACAATTGGTTGGTGCGGAGTTGGGGGGTAGGGATGTCGCGGAAGAAGGGCTTTTTGTATAGCTAGGTAGCACATCTGAGTGAAACCCTGGTATGTATGAGGATGTGTAAGAGTAGGGGGAGGAAAGTGTAGGGCCTGGACGTTACGAACAGCGCGGGGACAGTTTGCTAGGACTAACGTAGATAAAGCCGATCCTGGGGGGGGTACTTCCCCCACCGTATGCTAGGTTTGGACGGATAACGCTTGGAAATACCCTAAAAACCTACACTCCACAACGAGGCAAGCGTTAGTGGTTCTAACGCCGTCGCCACCTTTTTTTTTTTAATCACGGTTGTTGCACCCTTGGCACGCTTCTTTACGGCGGTCTACGTGACGGCTGTTTTTTCGCTCTTTATTGCACTGTCCAGCTTTGTTGTAACTGATAGTGGCATACCTGCATAACGGCTTCGGTCTCTGGTCACTTTTTGTTCAAATGAGCTATTTTTTGGGGGGGTGGGTGAATGGGTTTGGCCCTCCATACTCCCACTCCAAGATTGTAAGTTAGACGAAGGGCTCGGTAGCCGGGAAGCAGGCACAGGGGTATTGTTGTAGTATGGAAAATAATATTTACGAGGAAAATGTAAAGAGATTCTGGAGGTGACCAGGGTCGTTACATGGCAGCGCCCAATACATGACAACCCACACGGTCGCGGCCAAAGCAGAAAGCATTGTCCCGGGCGACGACCGCGCCCAACACCACCCGGCACCACCCCCCCAAACCTTCGGAAATGGGGGGGGAGGCCTACGAGCGATGAGATTACTCTATGTAACCCCTGCCCCGAAAGAAGGAGTGCACTATCCCCTAGTGCATCGGACCCCGGACAAACACGACAATAGCTAGTTGCCCCCAGCGCAACCGCATGCAGGCCCTCAACGTTCCCATCGCCACCCATTGGACGTCAGCGGCCTGTGAAATCCCTCAGTTCACAAAGGTGGTGCATGAGCCAGACCTTGTGGTATTGGCTCTACGGAGTACATCTGTCATGAGCGTGCCTATGTCCTAGTCTGAAAGAACAGTGTCCAGCTGTGCTAAAGGTGGTGCCTGAGCCAGAGTTGTGGTTATAAGGTCGTCTACTATGCCCACCTGGTGTAGTGTATGACCTGCAGTATGAATCAAGTAACAGGGCCAAGTCTTACCTCCTCGTGGTAAAGGTGCATGCTGAGCAATAGTACACACCCCTCTTTGTTTGGGCTGTACTCTGCCCTGTATGTATGCGCCCACACTTGCTGAGGAGCAGACCACAGGGTAAAGGTGGGATGGCCTGAGACCAGAACTTGTGGTATTGGGCCTACATTGCACTGTATGTATGATCCTGGCACCCATCATCCGAATCCCCCCCGCTCTTCGTAAGTTACTTGCCTGGTAAAGGTGGTGCTCTGAGCCTGACTTGTGGTAATTGCTACAACACGCCCTGTATGTATGACCTGATGGCAGACCAATGCAAAGTAACAAAGCCAGACCAGGGGTAATATCGACGTGGTGCGCTTCTGATCGAATGAAGTCTCTGTGGTAGTTGACTGCTAATCATCTTGGCCTCCTGGTCTTGTTAGGACCTGCAGCAAGATACAGGCCAGACAAGGGTAAAGGTGGTGCCTGTGCCAGACTTTGTAGGTATATTGGGCTCTACAACTTGCCCTGTATCGTATGAACTGCTAGATAGTCTCATGGACCAGAGAGTGTAACAGGTGGTTTGCTGAGGCCAGGGGACTTGGCGAGTAGAAGGCATGAGTTAACAAGATCAACGGGCCAACAAACGTGGCCCGTGATTTTGTCGGTGGTATTGTGCTCTACACTTGCTGTATGTGATGGACCTGCAGAAGAATACAATGACTGCAGGACCAGGGTAAAGGTGGTGCGAGCCGGACTTGTGGTATTGGCTCTTCCACTGCCTGTATGTATGACATGCAGAAGGAACAGCCAGAGCTGCAGGCGATATAGGTTGGGCATGAGCCAGCTCTGATGTGGTATTGGCTCTACCACTGATGTATGTCATGACCGCGAGCAAGCTGACACGGGTAATTGTGGTTTTTTTTTTGAGTATTTTTTTTTATTAGGGGGCCCGACTTGGACCAGACTTGTGGTATTTGCTCTAACTGCTGTATGTATGACCTGCAGACGGCAACAGACCAGGGTAAAAGTGGTGCCACTGAGCCAGACTTGTGGTATTGGCTTACAGGACCCTGTATGCTAATGTCCTGGACACGAAGAACAGCCAGACCAGGGTAAGGTGGTGCTGTAGAACCATGACTTGTAGGTATGCTTCTACCAACTTGCCTGTATGTAACTGCAGAAGACAGCCAGACCTGGGGTAAAGGTGGTGCTGAGCCTCACATACTTGTGGTTATTGGCTGTACCAATGCCCTGGTAATGTATGAACCATGCACGAAGAAAAGGAACAGGGTTAAAGGTGGTTGCCTGAGCCAGGACTATGGTATTGCTCTACACTGACTGTATGTATGACCTGCAGAAGAACAGCCAAGACCTGGGGTAAAGGGCGTAGCGCAACGCCTTGCAGTGGTGGCATGAGCACAGAATACTTTGTGGTCATTGGCTGCGTGCATACCCTTGTCATGTATGGACCTGCAGAAGAAACAGCCAGGCAGGGTAATGGTGGGTGCCTGATGGCAGAGGACTTGCTGGTATTTGCGACGCTACACTGCCCTGATATGTTATGACCTGCAGTCAAGTATGTGAGACGGGTAAAGGTGTGCCTGAAGCCAGACTGGTCATGAGTTTGGCTTCTACTAGTATGCCTGTATGTTTGACCTGAGGAAGAACAGCCGGTATAGGGTTAAAAGGTGGACGATGCAGGAGCAATGGGAAGCTTGTGGGTGAATTGGACTATACACTACCTGTATGGTATGGACCTGCAGAGAACAGCAGATGCAGGGTAAAGGTGGGTGCCTGAGGCAGACCCGTCTAGCATGTCTGTGAGCGCCGGTTTGCTCTTCACTGCCCTGTATGTATGACTGCAGAAAAAAAACAGACCAGGGTAAAGGTGGTGCCTGGAGCACGAAGTTATGTCGGGTTTTGGTCTACACGTCTGCACTGGAGGTCTATGACCTGCTGAAGAACAGAGAAGCATGTGTGTAGTGGTGTGGTGCATGAGCCTAGACATGAGTGTGGTTATTGGCTCTACACTGCCTCGAGTATGTCCCTGCTGACGAAGATAACAGCAGAGACCAGGGTATAAAAGGTGGTGCCTGAGGCCAGACTTGTGGTATTGGCGCTACACTGTGCGATTGTATATATGACACTGCAGAAGAACAGTCCGGGTAAAGGTGCCCGGGCCAAGATCTGTTCCGAGCCTGACTTGTGGTATTGGCTACTACCACTGGCCTGTGTATGTATGTCCTGCAGATGAACAGACCAGAGGGTTAAAGGTCGCGGTTGCCTGGTCAGACTTGTGGTATTGGCTCTAAACTGCCCTGTATGTAAATGACCTGAGAAGAACAGGACCAGGGGGTAAAGGTGGTGCCTGAGCCAGACTTGTGGTATTGGCTTGCTACACTTGCCTGTATCGTATGACCTGCAGAAGAAACAGTCCCAGGGTAAAGGTGGTTGCCTGAGCCAGACTTGTCGTATTGGCTCTACACTGCCCTGTATGTATGACCTGCAGTCGACAAGACCAGACCTGCGTAAAGGTGGTTGCCTGAGCACGAGACTGCTGGTGGTCACTTGCTCCGATACATTGCCACTGTATCGTACTCGTATGATAGGAGAACATGACAGACCAAGGGTACAAGGTGGTTGCCTTGAGCCAGATTGTGGTTTTTGGCTCTACTATAGCCATTTATGTAATGACCTGCAGAAAGAAACAGCGCAGACTGGGTAAAAAGTTGTGCATGAGCAAGAATTGTGGTAATGGCTCTACATTGCCTGTATGGTATGACCGTGCAGGCTCAGATGCAGCCCTGGGTAAAGGTGGTGCCTGAGCCAGGACTTGTGGTATTGCTCTACACACGCCCTGAATGTATGCACTGCAGAGAACCAGTATGATGCCATGTGAGCAGGGTCACGCCACGTCCACGAGTCAGTATGAACGGTGGGGTGCTATGAGGCCAGACTTGTGGTATTGGTCTAAACATGCCCTGTATGTATGAACATGCAGATGACAAGCTAGGACCACGGGTAACAGTGGGGCCTATGGCCATGAAGCGAGCTCGTATTGGTCCTTACTCCACTGCCTGTTGTGAATTGAATCGTGCAGGTCTAAGAACAAGACCCGGGTAATGGTGGTGCCTGAGCAATACTTGTGGTATTGGCTCCTACACTGGCCCTGTATGTATGTCTGGAAGAGTGGAACACGACTGTGTCACAGGGTATTGGTGGTGCATGAGCACAGGATTGTGGGTACGATGGCTGCCTACACTGTGCGATTGTATATCTATGACGTGACAGTACAGTACCAGCTTCTACATTCATACACTGCATTAAATAGATTTAGACCTGGCCTGTCAGCGCCAAACATTCATTACATGTCAACCCTTGTGTACAGGACCAGTTCATTTAGGGAGAGCTGAAGTGGAGAGAGTTTCCAAACCCCAAGGACAGATGTTGTAATTAGGTAGTGTGATTTTGTTTTCCCCGCAGTACTCCTAATCCACAGGCAGGATTACCTGACAGGTAGACGCATTACTATAGTATATTTTTATAATCACAGGATACACCATCGTAATATGAGACTGACAGCCTCCTGTTTGTAGTTGTCACTGTGTCCGCTAGATACTCCTATCACAAGAAGGTGGCACTGAACGGTTACAACAACATACGTATACACTCTCCGGTCCACATTTATTAGGATTACACCCATGCTGTAGGAAACGGTGGGATCCCCACTTATTTGCTGTCTGCACTGAACTGACCTCAATTTCTGTCCGGGGCTGTATGAGTTCACAACAATTGAAATATATAGGTGTCTTTAACCCCACCATACATGTCTCATGTCTACATGCAGCGGACAATGCATTGAGTTGTGATAATGGAGCGCAACACTTGGCCAAAAAAAACAGGCCAGACCCCCGACGCCCCGGCGCCTGCCTGTAGTGTATGAAAAGCTTTCCTCACAGAGTTTTTGGTCCATATTGACATGCATCACACAGTGATTTAGTATTGAGTATAGTAGAGAGATGTGTATTAGTAGATATAGTAGAGATAGATGAGGTGCATGCCCGTGGTCTTCCACACATCCACAGAAAGCATGTGCTCGTGTATTGGCTTGTGAGAGATCACTGGTGGTGGGAACAACTTTTTGTTCGCGTTTGTGGCGGGGTGAGGCACATTTGAGGTACAGCGAGAACTCATTGTCATGTTCAAGAAACCAGTGCATGAGATGATGCCAGCCATTTATACATGGCCGAATTTATCTGACTGAAAAAGTGAGCCTCAGTGTGTATGTGGATTACATTGGTGGTCATAAAGGGCTGTCGTGAATGTCAGGGCTAGCATTACGTTATGGTCGCTCAGGGACGTGTGGACGTGTGCAAACGATGCTGCAATTCGGTACCAAGGGGCTCAAGTCATGAGTGCAATGAAAATATTCCACCTGAGAACAATGACAATACGACCTCCTCACCAGGCCTGAACCGTTGATACAAAGGACAGGACAACATGGATTCCATGCTTTCATGTTGTTGACGCCAAATTCTGACCCATTACCATCCGAATGTCGGCCAGCAGAAACGAGACTCATCAGACCAGGCAACGTTTTTCCAATCTATCTACTGTCCAATTTCGATGTGCTTGGAGAAACATTGAAGGAGCCTCAAGTTGTCCTCTAGCCTATCTTAGCTGACCCCCCCCCCACCCCCCCCACCCACCCCCCCAGGCAGTGGTACACCGGAGGTGGTGCGCTAGATGTCTGGACTGTAGCGCCCATTTGACGCACGATGTGCGACATCTGGCCTGCAAAGTTTCGCCGTACCATATGTGCGTTCAGAGATTGCTCTTCTGCCTACCTGGTTGTTTAAACGGCGTGGCTATTTGACGGTTAACCTCGTTGCCTTTTATATCAGCTCGAACCAGTCTCGCCATGTTCACTATGACACTCTGGGGCAAATCAACAAGTGCAGTTTCCGCCCACAGGAATGGCCGCTTCTATCTAGGGTGTTTGTTTCGTTTTTGCGGACATTCTCTGTAAACACCATGAGGCGTTGTGCGAACATGAAAATGTACCAGGAGTGACAGCAGCTGAAATACTCAGACTCGACAATCACGATGTGCCTGATATTCTAGAGAAACAATTCTACAACATGGACCTCTGACTTCATAAGGCAATCATATATAGTCACCAAGCCCTTTATTCCCCATACTGTATGCTGCGGGTTTGAACTGCTGGAGATTGTCTTGACCTATTGTCGCTACGTGCACCTAAAATGCAATGAGTTGGGCACGCCATGTGATTGGCTTTGGTAATTTTTATTTTTTTTTTTTTTAGAAATTGTAAGTGCACTGTTAACGGAGAAGTTGGGACAGGTGTACCTAATAAAGTGGCCGGTGAGTGTATATATAGGGAAAAGTGGCAGCACCTCACCAAAATATCTGCGTGCAAATTGCAAAACTCAGTCACGGGTCAGTAGTAATAGCCAAGGAAGATCCAATTGCACTCACAAAAGGACAGAGATGACAATCAAATGTGCCATTTAGTGTGCATGTCATAAAAGGAATCGACAGATTCGGCTGCGATTCAAAAAACTGCGAGTTGAGGTAAGGTTTGAGTGAGCCGAAAAGTTTGCCGTCTTTTGGATCAATGCAACGCAAAGGCATATTTTTGTTCTTCTCTATCCGCTTTTTGTGGTGTGCATTGGATCTTCCTTGGCGGTATTGGATAGTGCTATCTATAGATATCTGCTAAAGTCTCTGAAATAGAAAAAATCTGGGCACAGTGAGCCGATGCAACGTGGGTGCGATAGTGTCGGCGATGCACTTCTTGAAGGACATAGTTTCTCAAGTGTCTAGGTTAATAAGTTTATTTAAAATTAATAAAACACATTCAAAATATAAATCTATAACCCTACGAGTTTCGTAGCCGCCACACCGGGCTTCATCAGGGGCTTGTTTCACACCATTGAGCAGGCATTTCTTTGCCCTGAAAAGCCGTGCAGCGACAGAGATGGAAACTTTATAGTGTCAGATCACAGTAATAGCAATAACATAGATCACGTCTAATCCCAGCTCCATGTGACTTCGGCTCATCCGGAGCCAAGGAGGACACCTGGTTGGAGATGACACCCGTCAGTCACACTCACATCGAGGGCCTCATCACCTCGGCACCACGTGAGCACCAGTTGTGTCCGACGAGGACGGCTTTTAGTGTCAATCTTTGGTAGAGCAAACACTGTCGGTGGATGTAACTCTTGTGATTGTACTTAAAACAGAGTGTCCAAAGTAGTTAAAAGATCAAATAATATATATGTTATAATAGACTCTGATTATATACTTTCGACTTGTTTGGAAAGAGGGGCGCTTAAACAAATGCCGCCAAGATTACTGCATTGGTTGAAACGTCAAACTGTATAATGTCTTAAAAGAGACTTTGATGGATACATAGGGAAAAGATTCGATCGCGAGCTGTGACGCGACGAGTTTCCACTCTATGTGGTTACCGAGTCCTCAAGTCAAGTTGATCAGAAGGAATTCGTCCCAAAAGCTCAAGGTATGGCGGCTGTATTGATAGACTGGGGTGAAGCATTGTAATATGAAGGAGGGGACAGCTGCTAGCGCAGACTATTATAATGGCCTGAGCTCAAGGTCGTAGAAGCTGTCATAGCGGACGCGGATATAGATAATTTCGCGTACAGACAAAATGTTTGTATTCAGAAGCAGGTGGGTGAGTGCAAATAACTGTATCTGTGTGACTGCAAAGGACGCACCGAGTGCTGTGAGAGTCCCACATATAGACCAACATATCTGCTAAAGAGGTGAGTGATCTCGGGATAATGGATATTATGGACTTGTATCACTTAGATGACTGGTACAGTAGCATTGTAAAACATTAGATGTGTTCCGCATGAGTCAGGGAAGCTTTGATTTGCATCTATTGTTTCCAAATTGTTTAAACTAATGATGAATGTGCTTTATATGAAAACTGTGAGAATAACCCCAAAAGTGATTAACATGTATTGGACAGTGTGAAACATATTGAGTGTCATGAAAAATCTAGCCTACTGTGTAGTATATAATAGTGCTAGGAACTCAAAAAAAAAAAAAAAAAAACTGGTTGCATCCAATAGACATTTGCTTTAGTGTTATGTGCTCTGGGTATGTACTATGATCAGGTTTATGTGATACATAGACCCTACTACACTTGGGTCACAGTTATGGGTATGTTTAGCGGATCAATTCAACCACTTCATTTAAACCCTGAGGTTGGATGGTTTTTAAGCGGAACATCCAATATAGTTCTCTTTTTTGTAACAACTGGAATTTGTTGGTACTATCAAGAGGAACCATGTCAATGGGAGTGATTGTCAATTTGGAAAAATCCTGATGGTGTGTCTCCGTGAAGTGTTTTGCGACCCCTTGTCTGAGGTCACCTTTTTTAATGCTATGTCTATGTCCATTCAGTCGGACTCTTAGGGGACAAGTTGTACGTCCCACATATTGTATGTTACACGTGCACTGTATAACATAAATAACAAACCTGGAATTACATGACAAGTTGTGTCTGATTTTGAGTGTTTCCTGAGTGACTCAAGACTGGATCTATTCAGTGGTTACAATTAGTGATGAGCGATTACGTTGACTATTGTCATCGGGTCGATAGTCGATATCGGCAATTATCAATAAGATATCCGATAGTCGATAATAGATTATCGCCGATGGCCATTAAAGTCTATGGGAGAGGAACAACACCTTCATTCTTACACCCAAACAGGGCTGGAGAAGCTGGAAGTAACATCCACAACAGTCAAATGGATACGTGCTACATCTTAGGAAACACAATTAGGTTATAAAAGCCACAGAAAAAAAAATCACAGACCATTTACTATCCCTGTCTTGTACCACAGCCTGACCCTTAAACCTGCATCACCCACAAATTAAAAAGTGCCAGAAGGCAGTATGATTTGAACCATCATTTTACTTGAACTGGACATTGAATATCCTGTCCTGGAACGCAGCATGAGCCCCAAACCTGCATGACCCCCACATTTAAAAAGTGCCGGAAAAAGGAGTCTTTCAACCACCATTTTAGTTTCACTGGACATTGACTATACCTGTCCTGGGCCGCAGAATGACCCCTAAACCTGTTTGACCCACAGATCAAAAAGTGGCACTATGCTATTTTGTACAGTGACTGTCATTTAGTATATTTTTTGGTAACTGACATTTGTTTACAGAATTTATTTGAGGAAGTTTTATTTATAGTTTTACATTATTATCATTTTGCTTTTTTTTCAAGGGTGATAACATACAACATACACCCCTCCCTGCAGTTTTTAAAGGTATTTTTTACACGTGTAGATGTGTTAATTCATCCGCACACCCCCATAAGTAGTAAAAATGTCCTAATCATCCCAAAACACTTCTTAGTTGAGAAGACTGTTCCAGCTTTGCCAACAATTCAATGGTTTCATTTTTCCTCCCAAATCCTTCTTCATGATTAGGACAGACTCCCCTGGAGATCAAATGATGCGACCCCCATAGTGACTCCAGCCCCAAAAATTTTATGCCTCAAATTGTGCAATTTGTTGTCCAGCCCTAGACCCCTTTTGACACTACTTAACCTCACAGAAATCACCTTTTTTCAAAATCAATTTTAGAGAAATGTGAAGCTCTCCTGATGTGCCCCTAACGTGAGAGCCTTTTTAAAACACGGAGGTCCAGCTGCCAGGACCAGACTTACAGTGGGTGTGGTGAGAGCCCAGGTTAGCGTCTGTCATCTATTAACACGCAGGTTCAGCTGCCAGGGCCAGAGTTACAGTGGGTGCGGTAAAGTAATCAACACAATAGAGGATAATATGTTATTACAAAGGGATCTGGATAAGTTGGATGCCTGGGCAGGGAAATGGCAGATGAGGTTTAACACTGATAAATGCAAGGTTATGCACATGGGGAAGAGAAATCCATTACATGATTACATGTTAAATGGAAAAACACTGGTAAAAGTGACATGGAGAAGGACTTGGGAATCCTTTTGGGACAGTAAACTTAATTGTAGCAGCCAGTGTCAGGCAGCAGCACCAAAGCAAATAGGATCATGGGTGCATTAAAAGGGGCAATAGATGCAGATGATGAGAAATTATTCTCCCATTATACAAGTCACTGGTTAGACCACAAATTTGGGAAAATTGTGTACAGTTTTTGGGCACCAGTGCACAGAAAGACATTGTAGAGCTTGAACAGGGACAAAGGCGGCAACAAAAATAATAAAAGCACTGGGTGGACTACAATACCCAGACAGATTAGCAAGATTAGTTATTTAGTTTAGAGAAAAGAAGGCTTCGGGGACAAAAAAATATGTTTAAATACATCAAAGGGTCAATATAGAGATCTCTCCCAAATTTATTTATACCCAGGGCTGTATCTAGAACAAGGGGCATCCTCTACGTCTTGAGGAACGAAAGTTTCTACATAAACATAGAAAGGGATTCTTTACTGTAAAAAAGCAGTGAGACTATGGAATTCTCTGCCAGAGGGATTTGTCATGGTGAAATTCAATAACCGAGTTCAAAAAGGGTTTGGATGCATTTCTGGAGCGAATATAATAACAAGTTAAGTGACTAGGATTCAGGAGAGGGTCATTGATCCAGGGATTTTTCTGATTGCCAGATTGGAGTCAGGAAGGAATTTTTCCCAAAAAATGAGGACAATTGGCTTCTACCTCATTGGGGTTTTTGCCCTTTCCCCCTGGATCAACACCTTAGCACAACAGGCTGAACTAGATGGACGACTTGCTTTTTTTAGCCTTACAAACTATGAAACATGACTGAGAGCCCAGGCTGGCGTCCGTCATCTATTACACGGAAAAAATGCCCTTATGACCCCAGTAACGAAAACAGTCCTGCTGAAGCAGAGTGCGAAGCAGAAGTTGAGGTTTAAAAACCCAGCCTTCCCCTGTACACAGTTTAAGACCTGGGTAGCCTTGCCCCTCCGTATGAGTGTGGACCAATTGAGCTTCACTTGGAAATACTGGTGGTTAACGCTCCTGTTCCACCCAGGTGCCCTTTTTCTTGGCATTCTTTTTCTCATTTTACTCAACGTGCTGGAGGAAATTGGGCTCTGTACTTTTCTCTGTCCGTGCTCCATACTCCAGTCCTCTGAATAACCTACATCTGGCAAGTTTTTTCCCGTACCTCCCTTGTACAATCAAGGAATTTTTTTACCAGCTATTTTGTACATGCAAGTTTTTTTGTAGTTTATATTCTAGAAAACACATTTTTAAAATAGGGTGGAATCCCACCATGTCTTTGTTTCTCTTTTTTAATTGTATTAAATGGGTATGTCTCAAACAGGGATTTTATAGCTATGTTAAAGATCTTGCAAAAACAATCATTTTGCAATATGTGTCCATTAACAGTGTCCTACCTATTCCTGTTTCTGACAGCACCATCACCCTTGAGCCACTTTTGACAATTGTGAAGAACAAATGTCTGTTAGAAACAACATTTTTTTAGAATAGGACTAGAGATGGCCGAATTTCTCAAAAATTCGGTTCGGTCACTTCGCCGAATTTTCCGACAAAATTTTTTTTTCGCCGAAAAAAC